>WNWK01004261.1:0-62084 GCA_009830355.1 Cherax destructor | reverse complement strand
TTAGTTCAAGATGTTGAGCAACATCAGGGCATCCCACTTGAAGGGGTGCCTCATAAGCTTACCAAACTGCTTACTGGGAGAGGAGCTTTATGACTATATTATAGTCAACCCTAGACCATTGTCAAGGCACAACTGGCGAGAAAGGTAGAAGGCCTGAAGACATATATTGGTAGGGGCAGGTGAAAGGGGGTGATAGTAGTAGAAATAATTATTAACAAGATTCAAATATGGCAGGATTCACCTGCCATGGGATTAAACCCCACCCGTCCTGTTATTATTAAATGTTTTATTATTAGTGGTAGTACATCAGCAGTAGTAGTGCTGGGGGGGGTATTTTTATAATTTTCAACATTGAAGAAACCTACTGTATAGGGAAACTTTTCAATCAACAATAAAGATACCCAACTATTGCTCACGTGTCTTACTCTATAACTTTTTGGTATTATATACCATTTTTAACAGAGGAGAGTAACTCAAGTGACTACCTATTTGTCTACTATTGGCAGTTATTATTTATTATTCTCTGCTCCAAATACAATCATGGATAACTAGTTGAAATGTATGTGCTGTGTATTGTGAGGTAGTGTTAAATTTACTATAAGCACATGTGTAATTACAATTTTTAAAAGTATCGACCACGTTTTCACTGATACCTATTCCATAAAAATAGCCGATACCGATATTATGGTACACCCTAACTAACATTTACATAGTATGTATAATGGTTACTCTTGTATTTCTTACGATAAATAAATATATTGTATTTTGTTTCCTCCACAGATATGGCTCGATCGATGATTGCTCTGTTCATAGTGTCTTTCTTCTTCGTATTCGTGGCCTTCTGGACGGGAGTAGCTGGATGCTGGCGACGCTCTCCTGGCAACATAGCCTCAACTGCTATCCTCATGCTCCTTGCCTGTGAGTATATACTACCATAAAGGACCACAATGGAAATAAGTTACTTTGTCTGACCTTTTTTTAGGTTATCCTAGGTTCTCTACATGTGCTGTAATGTATGATAATCTATGTAACTATATTTGTGTATACCTGAATAAACTTACATACTTAATCTACCACTGCTGCTGCTCTCTCCTTTCGCTTGCCCCTCCCTTCTTTCTCTCTTCCCCTCTCCTATCTCTCTCTCCCCCTCTCCTATCTCTCTCTCTCTCCCCCTCTCCTATCTCTCTCTCTCCCCCTCTCCTATCTCTCTCTCTCCCCCTCTCCTATCTCTCTCCCCTCTCTTTATCTCTCTCCCCCTCTCTTTATCTCTCTCCCCTCTCCTATCTCTCTCTCCCCCTCTCCTATCTCCTTCCCCTCTCCTAGCTCTCTTTTCCCCCTCTCCTAGCTCTCTCTTCCCTCTCCTAGCTCTCCCCCCCTTTTTTCACAGGGTTTGATAAGGTTAGGTTAAGGATTCCTAACTTTATTGACAAGCTGTTACCTACATCAGCTCATTTGAAAGCCTTTTATTGTTATAAGACATACAAGTAGGGAACAGGATGAAGTTGGAGCCATCTGTGGGCCAGCATTTTCGTTTGATCGACTAACTTTATCTCCCTTCCCTTTCTCTATCTCCTTCTCTTGTCTCTCCCCCCTCCCTTCTCTTTGTCTCTCCCTATCTTCCTTCTCTTTGTCTCTCCCTCTCTCCCTTCTCTGTCTCTCCTTCTCTTCCTTCTCTTTGTCTCTCCTTCTCTTCCTTCTCTTTGTCTCTCCCTCTCTCCCTTCTCTTTGTCTCTCCTTCTCTCCCTTATCTTTGTCTCTCCCCTCTCCCTTCTCTTTGTCTCTCCCCTCTCCCTTCTCTTCCTCTCCCTTCTCTTCCTCTCCCTTCCCCTCTCCCTTCCCCCTCTCCCTTCCTCCCTCTCCCTTCTCCCTCCCCCTTCTCCCTCTCCCTTCCCCCTCTCCCTTTCCCTTCTCCCTTTCCCTTCTCCTCTCCCTTCTCCCTCTCCCTTCTCCCTCTCCCTTCTCCCTCTCCCTTCTCTCAAAGATTTGTTAAGTTATACCATAAATTAAGGAAAGCTCCTGGACTTCACCTTACGAAACAAAGGAAATGCGATAGTAATTATGGACAAAGATTGGTTATAGTGGAAAAACGAACATGTTATTAGAAGACAGGGAACTTAAGTGCCTCTTGAAAGGGGTCAGCTTGTTCTAATTCAAAATGTATTCTATCGAAAACTTTGAATTAAAACAAAGAAATGAAAAGTGACAAATAAAGGAGCCCTGCAGTAAATCTACTTGCCTGAATCGGTGCCCTGCTAGGTAAGTCTTACTCACACCCAACCATTATGACATAAAACAAGTGGAGCACTGCAGTAATTAGGACATAATTAGAAGACAGTAGGACTATATACAAAAGATGAGGTAATCAGTCCCTCAGTCTTAGAGTTGGTGAAGAGCACCATAGTCGTGAAGAGTCTGAAGCACAGGCAAGCTACTGTAGGTTCGTTGGTGTTGTCTCGGCCTGGGTCTTTTCCAGTTGGTGACCCGGTGCACAGGCAGAGTTAGCTGGCGCTTATACAGTGGAACCTTGATACTCGAACAACTCCCTACTCGAACAATTCGGTATTCGAACGCTTGTTTGGTAAAAAAAAATCGCTCGGCACTCGACCAAACAAACACGACCTGCCAGAACTTCGCTGTAAACTATTTCATGTTTCTTTGCATTTTTTTGGTGTTTTTTATATTTGTATAAATAAGTCACCATGGGGCCTATGAAGATTAGTGATAACAGCCAACCAAAATGAAATTTGGTTGGGAAAAATTTGTTCGGTACTCGAACAGCCTTCAGGAGCGAATTAAGTTCGAGTACCGAGGTTCCACTCTATACTGGCGTCAGGTGGTGAGGGACGTTTAGCAGACGAAGACATTGTCACTGGTAGGCGGGACTTCCCAGTGGAAGAAGGTCATACCTGAGGTTGTGGAGATGTCCTCTGAACCAAGATACTATGATGTTGCTGTGTCTGACAAGTTGTACATGAATGGTGTACAGTACCGACAATGCTGGGGAACTGATTACCTCATCTTTTGTATATAGTTCTACTGTTGGTTGATTAGGAACAGCCTGGTTGATCAGGCCCTGATCCACCATGAGGCCTGGTCACAGACCAGGTCGCGGGGGCATTGACCCCCGGAACTCTCTCCAGGTAAACTGTCATCTAATTATGTTCTTGAATTTATATTGATAAAGCCACTGGTTGACGAAACTTCGTTAATAATTTTCATCTACTGACCTATGCTAGGCAGTTCCCACTCTTATCCAACCTCTCTCACATATTTGTCGAGCCTGTTTTTAAAACCTTCCTCCCTGTCTGTCCCCCCCCCTCCTTTGATCTTTGAAGCTAAAAATTTGGTAACTTTAAATAAAGGTCAGACAAATATAAGAGTGAGAATGGTTAGATTTGAGTCAGACCTGACTAGCATGGGCCAATATGCCTATTGCAGTGCTCCTCCTGGCCTGGTGGCAAAAGCTCTTGCTTCACACGGTGAGTGTCCGGGTTCGATTCTCAGCGAAGGGGTGGAAACATTGGAAGTGTTTCCTTACACTGGTTGTCTATGTTCACCCATCAGTAAAATGGGTACCTGGGTGTTAGTCGACTGGTGTGGGTCGCATCCTGGGACAAAACTGACCTAATTTGCCCGAAATGCTCTGCATAACAAGCGGCTTTCTATATAGTAGTATGTCATTGATCTCAGCTATGGTTGTACTTGTAGAAATAAAGATACCGAACGAATTTACTCCCTTAAGAAATAATGTCAAGTGGGTTAGTCCAGTTCAGACCCCCAAAAATACACTTACAAAAGCACTTACAATATTATACTTACATAATTGTACGATTTCCGGGGTGTTCGTTACTCGGGGTTCCACTGTATTACTATTATTATTACTATTAACTGACAACTACAGTGATCAGCTGCTATGTAAACAGTGAGGTAAGAGGCCAGCATGAACTACTGGATATCATCAATTTTTTTTTTTATTCATGATTGAATATGGTTACTGAGTATGGTTTGTATCATGATGTATGTTACAAAATGACGTGATATCTATTAGAAATAGACATCTCCAGTGAACACTAAAAAGGATTGCCCTTCTAGCATCCAGCCTGTTACTAGGCTTTTGCAACAAAGTCAGTATCCTGGTCCAGTTATCCGACATATTATCAATATCATCATTGGATCCCAACTGAGAGGATACTAACCAAAGAAATATATTTAAAATGTTTATTAACAAAATGTGAATATCTAGGGTATCAAAGTAAATCAAATTAAATATAAATATATTGAAGATATAAATTAGGAGGTTAGCTCCTACACTGCTCTCATAAACAGTATTATTGTGCTGAAGGCACATATATCTGGTTCTTATGTACCATCAGGTACAAAGTCAGCAATTATAAACAATACTAATATATATACAAATGTGTGTATGAGTGTGCTCCAGATAACTCGTTAAGACTCGACTCAACCAGTGTCAGACTGAACGTCTTTTCATAAGCTAGCTTCTCTAACAAACTGACAATCAGAACAGCTTGATTGAACAGTAAAATGACCAATTCGCAGAACAGCAATATAACAAGCAACAGCAACACAGCGTCAGGAACAAGGAGATAGAAAATTGACACTAACTGGGGACCATCAACAGATCCTCCAAATAGTCACAAAACTCCCTTATTACTGAATCTAGGTTCAGCATAAAAATCCCCGACTGTGACGGTGCACAGATGCCTCAACGAATTAGGTCAAGAGCTATAGCTAGAGACCTGAGTGTCAATGTGACACAACCCAGTAAAACGTCGAATATCACTTAGTCTAGGCTATTCTCTCTGAACAGAGTTACACAGAGTCCTGAGAAGTATGTGTCGTCTCACCACCGAACACATACTCTACCAAACAGAGTCTAAATGACGAGAAAACAAGCAGAGACAAGAGAGGTGTTGTTTCCACGATGGTCAGCAGCGCAGAGAGGAGGAGGAAGGAGAAACAGTCTCCAACTCCAGTGTGGACATGCCACCGA
Source organism: Cherax destructor (assembly GCA_009830355.1). NCBI lineage: Eukaryota > Metazoa > Arthropoda > Malacostraca > Decapoda > Parastacidae > Cherax > Cherax destructor. The sequence continues at coordinate 57,073 of WNWK01004261.1, read as the reverse complement.
CTGACTCCCAGCAACTAGAAGCCGGCAGTATAACAAGCGAAGTGTCGTAAACGGTAGTTTGCCAACTCCCGGGCAGCTACAACACACTTGAGCACAAAATGTAATGTTACATCCTACCTAATAAAATAGCTGAGTCAAATAATAATATAAAGCAAAATATTAACGATTTAGTTATTATCGAAAATATCAGCAATATAAAATTATAAGAAATGAAAATATATACATCAATACAATATATAAATTGTGGCCCATTCTGGGGTCGCAATAATGCACCAAAGATAGGTTCATACTGACATAGTCCCTCAGTATGTCAGTTTTTGGTCTTAAAATCTCGACCTACATATACACGAGCATATACCTGGAGTTTACCTAGAGAGAGTTCCGGGGGTCGACACCCCAGCGGCCCGGTCTGTGACCAGGCCTCATGGTGGATCAGGGCCTGATCAACCAGGCTGTTACTGCTCGCTGCATACAGTCCAACGTACAAACCACAGCCTGGCTAGTCAGTTACTGACTTTAGGTGCTTGTCCAGTGCCTGCTTGAAGACAGCCAGGGGTCTATTGGTAATCCCCCTTATGTATGCTGGGAGGCAGTTGAACAGTCTTGGGCCCCTGACACTTATTGTGTTGTCTCTTAACATGCTAGTGGCACCTCTGCTTTTCATTGGGGGGGATGTTGCATCGTCTGCCGAGTCTTTTGCTTTCGTAGGGATTGATTTTCGTGTGCAAGTTTGGTACTAATCCCACTAGGATTTTCCAAGTGTATATAATAATGTATCTCTCCTGCCTACGTTCTAGGGAGTACAGGTTTAGGACCTTCAAGCGTTCCCAGTAATTGAGGTGATTTATCGCAGTTATGTGTGCTGTGAAGGTTCTCTGCACATTTTCTAGGTCAGCAATTTCACCTGCCTTGAAAGGTGCAGTTGGTGTGCAGCAATATTCCAGCCTAGATAGAACAAGCAACCTGAAAAGTGTCAACATGGGCTTGGCATCCCTGGTTTTGAAGGTTCTCATTATCCATCCTGTCATTTTTCTAGCAGATGCGATTGATACAATGTTATGGTCCTTGAAGGCTAGATCCTCTGACATGATAACTCCCAGGTCTTTGACATTAGTTTTTCGCTCTATTGTGTGGTTGGAATTTGTTTTATACTCCGATGAAATTTTAATTTCCTCACGTTTTCTATATCGGAGTATAATTGAAATTTCTCATCATTGAACTTCATATTGTTTTCTGCAGCCCATTTAAAGATTTGGTTTATGTCTGCTTGGAGTCTTCCAGTGTCTTCAATGGTGGACACTTGTCATGCAAATTCGGGTGCCATCTGCAAAGGAAGACACGGCACTGTGGCTTATATCCCTGTCTGTGCCCGATATGAGGATGAGGAACAAGATGGGAGCGAGTACTGTGCCTTGTGGAACAGAGCTTTTCACCGTAGCTGCCTCAGACTTTACTCTGTTGACTACAACTCTTTGTGTTCTATTTGTTAGGAAATTATATATCCATCTACCAACTTTTCCTGTTATTCCTTTATCACACATTTTGTGTGCTATTACACCATGGTCACACTTGTCAAAGGCTTTTGCAAAGTCTGTGTATATAACATCTGCATTCTGTTTGTCTTCTAGAGCATCCAGGACCTTGTCGTAGTGGTCCAGTAGTTGGGACAGACAGGAGCGATCTGCTCTAAATCCATACTGCCCTGGGTTGTGTAATTGATGGGTATCAAGATGAGTGGCAATCTTGCTTCTTAGAACCCTTTCAAAGATTTTTATGATAAGGGACGTTAGCGCTGTTGGTCTGTAGTTCTTTGCTATTGCTTTACTGCCCTCTTTGTGGAGTGGGGCTATGTCTGTTGTTTTTAGTAACTGCGGGACGACCCCAGTGTCCATGCTCCCTCTCCATAGGATGTTAAAAGCACGTGATAGGGGCTTCTTGCAGTTCTTGATGAACACGGAGTTCCATGAGTCTGGGCCGGAGTGCATGGGCATGTCATTTATCGCCTTTTCGAAGTCATTTGGTGTCAGGATAATGTCAGATAGGTTTGCGTCTACCAAATTCTGTGCACTCAAAAAATTCATTTAGGTCTTTGACTCTGTCTGGTTAGCGGCTCGCTAAAAACTGAGTCATACTGGGACTTCTTAGTAGCTCACTCATCTCCTTGCTGTCATCTGTGTAGGACCCATCCCGTTTAAGTAGGGGCCCAATACTGGATGTTGTTCTCGACTTTGATTTTTCTTTTAGTTTTTCCCGCGTTTCTTGATTCCTGTAATATTCCTTTAGTTTTAGTAAGATGTTTGGTATTTCTCTGACCAGTGTCTCCCTACGTATTTCAGATATATTGGCCTCTTGTAGCCGCTCTGTTATTCTTTGCCTTCGCCTGTATAGGGAGTGTGTTTCTCTTTCTAGTTTACATCTCCTCCTTTTCCTTAAGGGAATTTGCCTTGAGCAAACCTCAAGTTAATTTGTTCTAGACATTGGTTAGGATCTGTGAGGCTTAGGCTATCTTCCCAGTTTATATCATTTAGGACTTGGTTTACTTGGTCCCACCTTATGTTTTTTTTATTGAAGTTGAATTTGGTGAAGGCTCCATCGCGACTGATCACATTTTGTCGGTCTGTGGCTCCCCGCATACATGTCTGGACCTCTATTATGCTGTGATCTGAGTACAGTGGTCCCCCGCCTAACAAGCAAAATTCATTCCAGAAGCCTGCTCAAGTGCCATTACCGAACGAATTTACTTCCTTAAGAAATAATGTCACATAGGTTAGTCTATTTCAGACCCCCAACAATACACTTCCACAAGCACTTACAATATTATACTTGCATAATTGTACGATTTCTCGGGTGCTCGTTAGGCGGGGGACCACTGTAGTATATTGTTTTTGATATGATGACATTTCGTATCAGATCATTGTTAGTGAAGATGAGGTTCAGCGTATTCTCCAATCTTGTAGACTCTATTATTTGCTGGTTTAAAGTGAATTTGGTGCAGAGATTTAAAAGCTCATGTGTGTGTGAGTTTTCATCTGAGCTGCCTCCTGGTGTTATCTCTGCTACAACATTATTTGCAATATTCCTCCATTTTAGGTGCCTTAGGTTGAAGTCCCCCAGGAGCAAGATGTTGGGGGCAGGAGCTGGAAGGTTTTCCAGACAGTGGTTAATTTTCAGAAGTTGTTCCTGGAATTGTTGGGAAGTTGCATGAGGAGGCTTGTATACAACCACAATGACCAGGTTTTGATTCTCGATCTTTACTGCTAAAACTTCAACTACATCATTTGAGGCATTTAGTAGTTCTGAGCATGTAAGTGACTGTGATTATACAGGCCAACTCCCCCCCCCTCCCTTTTTTGCCTGTTCACTCTGTCATATCTGTATAGGTTGTAGCCTGGGATCCATATTTCATTGTCCAAGTGATCCTTTATGTGGGTCTCTGTGAAAGCCGCAAACATTGCATTTGACTCTGTAAGCAGTCCACGGATGTAAGGTATTTTGTTGTTCGTCGCTGGCTTTAGGCCCTGTATATTTGCAAAGATGAATGTTGTCGGATTGGTGGTATGGAAGGGAGGTCTTTTTTCCTGGCTCTAATATCTGTTGTTCTGGAGTGGAGGCCATTGACTATGATTCCTCTCCAGAAATGATTGTACTAGTTGGTGTACGATTTCTGTCATTTCCTGCCGGCTTTTTTTCCTTCCTGGCATAAAAAAAACCCCTCTCTCTCTCTCTCTCTGGAGTGGCTTTGGATACACAGGTTTTCCCATGGTCTGGATGTTCCGTGTCGTCTTGTACCCTTTAGGTGGTGTGCCTGGCAATATAAGTTATAGCACTAGTGGTCTTTCCTGAACTGAAGACTGGCACATTTCAGGGTGGAAAATCTTACAGGAAGGGAGGTTCCATTTTCTGTTGCCATATGGGCACGGCATTTTCTGGGGTGGGCAAAGTTGCATGTCCCCTCTGTTTTCCAGATATTCCATGCCTGCAGATACCAAGTGCATAATATTTGCATAGGCCTAGTTTCTGTTTGCCTTGGTTTTTTGTGACTGTATTCCCTATTGTATTCCCTACTGGTGCATGTTTTCCTGTCTCATTTCTATCTTCAGCACTAGTGCTAACAATGGAGCCTTCATCGGTTATTTCTAGTAATTTCTTCTTCTTTCTTTCAACACGTCGGCCGTTTCCTACCGAGGCAGGGTGGCCCAAAAGGAAAAACGAGAGTTTCTCCTTTTACATTTAGAGCCTCTTGCTCCCGGCATTTTTGTCGCCTCTTATGACACGCATGGCTTACGGAGGAAGAATTCTGTTCCACTTCAATATTTCTCGGGGCATCCCCTTGTTTACTATCTACCGTGGTATTGCTAGTTTGTAACATTGATTTTTGTATGTCATTGACTACACCTGTTTCCCAGTAGAGCTCCTGTCCCCCTTCAGGCCACCATCATTTGTTTCTCCATTCTTACAGTTTCTTGGGTCCTTAATTGATTATGCTGCTCCCATGTTGATATTAGCTAGAGAAAGTTCTCTCCGACCCTTGGAGTTAATGCAAAATGAAGCTCTCAGAATTTTTCTTGGCTGTCCCAAATCTACAAAGTTTCTTAATATAAGGAAGGAGCTTAGTATTTCTAGTATCAGTGATAGGATTGTTGAGATTAACACTGTACTTGGTATTAGAATGTTAAGAAATGAACCAGACACTGTCACAATGAATCTTACTAAATGTCTAGAAGTAAATACTCACAGATCTAAATGGATTGGGAAAACATGCAATTACATTAAGTTTTACAACCTGCATGAATTGTATCACTGTAGGCAACAAGATCATTTCACCCCTCCATGGAAGATGTGTTCATTTAATATCACATACCTGCAAGCCCCTCCCAAGAAGCTCATTGCTAGTAATCCCTTCCTTAAGTCACTTGTTAAAGCAACTGCTCAAGAAGAAATTTCTCACCTAGCTGGTAGTAATAAGATATCACAAGTTATATACACTGATGGATCTAAACAGGAGTCTTCTGGCAGGGCTGCATCTGCTCTTGTTGCCACCTCCCTAGTTAAGAACAATAATAAATTTGTTGAACTAGGCATAAGAATTAACAACTGGGTGTCTACACTGCAAACTGAATTGTTTGCAATCCTAATGGCACTAAAGCTAACTTATGACACTGAGCTTGACTCTATCATCATTACTGATTCTATGTCATCACTGAAGGCTCTTGACTCATATAATGACTCTAATAGCATGCTCATTGGAGAAGCCAGGTATAGATACTCAAAAATCCAGGACAAAGGAATTAATGTACAATTGCTATGGATCCCATCACACATTGGATTACTCCATGATAAAGTTGATATGTTAGCCAAGAAGAGTACCCAGAAGGAGAATGTAGAATATAACTTTGGTATATCTGTGTCTAGCATTAGGAATAATATTAGGAGAGCAGTAAATAATGAAAATGATTGCTATAGGAATACAGTTAGAAGCCTGAGTAGATCTATAACCCACTATGATAACATGAACACAGATAAGCATGTTTATGGAGCAACTTGCAATGTGAACAGACTGACTGATGTTGTAGTGGCCAGGCTTAGGCTTGGCTACAAGTATGTACTTCTGGCAGTTTGGGAGACACACAGATTATGATCAAACTAAATGCAAATTGTGATCAGGCATATGGTCACTGTCTTGAACACTATGTGCTTAATTGTCCACTTATTGAGGAATACAGAGATATAGTATAATAGCCTATGTGACATGTCAAGATATCTTATTAATGAAAATAAGATACCAGTTATACTAAGCAAATTTCCTAAATTTGCTTGTAACAGATAAGTGAACTGTAGATATAAATCCAAATGTACAATTGTTAACCCTTTTGGGGCCTAGTTCCTAGGCCTTTTGTGTATCCATATGCTCTTGCGCTACTGTCCACAGGATGGATATGGGGTGCACAATAAACTAGCCACTTCGGTAGCAAAATCTAATCTGTCTACCAGGTATTTGATAAAGACCAAGGAAAAAATGTACAGCAGTTTTTAGAAAATGTACCCTTAATATTGTATAAAAGGGGGAAAAATAGTAGGATGAGATCACTGTTGTTGGGGTGTTAGAGACAAATATGAGCCACTTTAGTAACTGGACTTATTTAATGGAATGCAGTTAACTGTTACGTTTCCATTTTTTATTTCTTGATACTTTCATCTCCAACATTCTGAACATCAGGTCAACCCATTCTCTGACTCAGTCAATTTTAGATCAGCCATTCAACCTTGTTTTCAGGATACAGAGAGCACCCACTGTACTGTGCTCAACAGTATTTGTAAATATGCAGAGGGTAAATGAATCTTAAATACAGTACGGATGCAGAAACAGACTTGTTTCTTGTATAATTTTTAGATACAGTAGACCCCGGAGTTCGTGATTAATCCGTTTCAGAGAACCCGGCGAACACTGAATATCACGAACTCCGAAACTATTTTCCCCATAAAAATAATGGAAATAAAATTAATCTGTTTCAGACAGCTAAAAGTATTAAAATAAAATATTTTTGTACATTAAATATACAGTGGTACACATGGTCCAAACACACTTGAAGTTTATTTTAAATGCTTTGAATTACTTAGGTCTAAACAGACTGTTTACATTATTTTTAGGAGATAAATCGTTTGTAATGGCATAACAGCATTTGAATGAAAATATGATCAGTCCACTGTACATTAAATTACAGAAAACAATGACATGAAGAATAAAACAATAAATGCCCACTTTATTGAAGAGTTGTTGATGTGTGGAAGACGGGGGGAGGGGATGGAAGAGTTGCTTTTGTTTGGAAGGGAAATCCCCTTCCATAAAGTAGTAAAGTAAATTTTATTTCATTGCAGTATTACATAGGTATTGGTAGTTACAATATAAACTGAAGTGCAAGGAGAGCCACTGACATGCCATGGCATTAGGGGCAGCTTAATCTAGTGACTTATAGACTATGTACATCATAATAGAGAAATTTATCGAGTTTATTCTAGTTAAAATTTGTTTTCAAATTACAATATGATGATATTATACTGTTAAAATTATAATATGATGATATTAAATTGTAACAAGTGTTTAGGAGAATGGTAATATAAAATTGAGATTATCTAAGGAAAATATCATTGAGCATTTTTGAATTTAACTTATAGTATGAGTATTTAGTTTTGGGTGAGTAGGGGGTAACATAATAGTAACATATTAAAAATTGAAATTATCTTATAGGAAAGTAATATTGAACATTTTTGAAAGTAGTTTACAGTATGATTATTTAGTTTTGGGTGAGTAGGTGGTTTTTGAGTAGTCTTAAATTGATTTTCAGACAAGGTTATCTTAATATTTACTGGTAATGAATTCCAGATTCTGGGGCCCTTTATGTGCATAGAATTTTTACATAGGTTGATATGAACTCTGGGTATATCAAAAAGTGATCTGTGTCTTGTGTTGTGGTAATGGGTCCTATTAAAGTTGGTGAGGAGAATTTTGAGCGGAGGGTTTATATTAGAGTGTAGTTTTATATATGTAGTAGGCACAAGAATAAGTATGAATGTTCTTTACGGTGAGTAGTTTTAGACTTTTGAATATTGGTGGAGTATGCTGTCTAGAGTGGGAATTTGTTATCATTCTGACTGCAGCCTTTTGCTGGGTTATGAGTGGTCTAAGGTGATTTAATGTTGTTGATCCCCATGCACAGATTCCATAGGTGAGGTAAGGGTAGATAAGTGAATGATATAGTGCAAGGAGAGCTGATTGTGGCACATAATAGCGTATCTTTGATAATATGCCTACTGTCTTTGAGATTTTCTTGGAAATTTGTTGTATGTGTGTTTGGAATTTAAGGCTACTGTCAAGGTGGATTCTATGAATTTTCCCTCTGTGAGTCTTGTGATGGGTGAACCATTGAGCGTTATGTTAAGTGGAACATTTGTTGCTTTGTTTCCAAACTGTATGAAGTAGGTCTTGTCAGTATTGAGAGTAAGCTTGTTAGTCGTCATCCATGTTATTTTCTGTAATTCGGCATTAACAGTGTTGGCCAGTATAACTGGGTTTGGGTGAGAGAAGACATATGTTGTGTCATCTGCAAATAAAATGGGTTTGAGTAGTTGTGATGCATTCAGTAGGTCATTTATGTAAATGAGGAATAGGAGTGGCCCCAGGACACTTCCTTGAGGGACTCCGACTGTAGTTTGTTGTGTGGAAGAGTTCGCTCCATTTGTGTACACGTATTGGCTTCTGTTGCTAAGGTATGACTTTAGGTAGTTGAGTGGGTGCCCCCTTATACCATAGTGTGCTAATTTTGTGAGCAGTAAATCATGGTCGACTGTATCAAAAGCTTTGCGTAGATCAATGAAGATTCCCAGTGGGACTTCTTTCTTCTCAAGTGCAGTGTATATTAACTCCAACATGTGTATAATAGCATTGTTTGTGCTCTTGTTTGTCCTGAATCCAAATTGACTTCAGGTACCAAGTCCTTTCCCTGGGTTACTTCCCTTCTTTGTTTTTTAATGCCACTATGACCAGCTTGAGAGTCACTGGACCCCTGTTGCTCAAAAAAGTGTTCCAGAGAGTTCAGTTTTGGCGAATGTTTGGAATTGTGCCAGCGACAGGGGTGTGTGTTTGGGGACAGGACAAGATAGTCCTTCAATATTTCGCTAATATCATCTATACGACTTATTTATCACAATTCATCTAATATGGCATAATAAACAATATTAATAACATAGAAACATGACATATACTCTAGAATGAATAAAATATCATTACAAATCTGAGGACTGGTGTTGTGGTGTTTGTTGGGTGTATAAGGGCCACTGAAAGATATGCCTTAAATAGTGATGGCCGCCAGACACACAGCGGTGTTGTCAGTCGCCCTATATAACTCCAACAACATTGGAGGAGTTAAGTTTCATGTCGTCATTTTTCTATCGCTTAACTTACTTACTACACTGTTAATGCTACACTTTATTGCTGGCTGGCACTATAGCCTTTATCAATTCCTGCTGTTTTAGTATCATAACATATCGTAGAATCACTGAATCACTTAAGAAGACATTCTCCCTAGTGCCAGCCCTTTGGTAAAGGGCTGGCACTAGGAGCTTTCTTTGGGCTCATGGTGGCTTATTTAGCAGTTGCAAGCACTAAAAACAATGGAATAATGACAAAATGTATGGTATGAATGCGGGGGTGGCGGTCTCTCGCTGGTAAATAATGGCACACTGACTCTGAATGGAGTGTCGGGACCATTCGGGCCAAGCGTACACGTCTGGGATGAATCATGAACTCCGAGCGGATTTGTGAACACCGAACCAATGTTTTTGCGAAAAAACGTCATGAACTCCGATTTTCACGAACTCTGACGTTAACGAACTCCGGGGGTCCACTGTATAGTTATGAGAGGAAATAAATTGTTATTCTGTTAGTAAATGTAATGACAAAAGCTTAACCATCCCATTAATTCAGCATAACACTGCACTGACATTAACAGAAATTTTGTAAACTAAATAATAAATTTTGTGTTGCATTGCAGGTTTGTTCTCAGCTGGTGGCATGGGACTGTGGCATGGTGTGGAGTACTATGAGGAGGAGAAACTAAAGACTGAGCCCTGGAAAGCTTCATGGGATAAGGTAACCTGTTGTCTCGTGAAGGCACATCAATGTACCTACGAATTTTTAGAATAAAACCAAAAACAAAGTTTTATGCAAAATGTATTGAAATTCAGCAGGCATAAATATTTTTAAGTGAATTTTGGGCATTGAATCTGGGTGGGGCTTTTAGTTTTCAGATTGCCTGAAGTACAGTGAAACCTTCATAAAATTAACTAATAGGAAAAAAGGGGTGTCTGTTTTAGCAGAAATCCATTTATACAGTATTGAAAGCTTCGATTAAGTGGACTACATCTGCTTAATCTAGCAACTGTCAGACACTGATAGACATCCTATGAAGCAGAATTAGGCCACTTTATTGATGAACTTCTGGACATACTAAGAATAGAGTAAAATATTACAATACAGCAGAACCCCCATATCCATGGAGGATACGTTCCGAGACCTACTGTGTATAGTAGCGAACCCTATATACTACACGTCATTTTTCGTTTACATACATAACTATGATAGTTTAATTGATAAATTATGCAAAATAAGTCTAGAATTAGTACTTTTTTACTGATGGGAAGCATTTCACAGCTTTCCTTAGGCTTTGAAGAACTGCCAGCATCACTACTTTTGCACTTTGGGGCCAGTATTAAGCAGAATTAAGGGTCATTTTCAGGCCATGATAAACCATGGATAACTGAAACCGCGGATACCAAATCAGTGGATACGGGGGTTCTACTGTACACTTCTTAAGTACAGCTGTACCTGTACCTGAAAAGAAAAGTTAAAAGTACGGTACAGTAATTTTTTAACTTTTCTGGTACAGTACGTATTGCCTTGTGGTTTAGTGGTGACTCCAGCTAACTTGTTCAGAGTCAGAAGATGTGTGGGAGACCACCCTATCTATTTAATAGTCAGTCACATGCTGCTTCTCCCCATTTGCTTTAGAGACCATTGTTAATAACCCTGTAACAGAGTACTTTAATAAAGTAATAGAAAACACTATAAATCCAGAAAAAATTGGAAATGAAAATATGTGAGTACACACACACTCATAAACTGACATGGGCTGAGTCATGCTGCCCAGGAATAATGAAAAATGGTTGCATCCAGGATGAGGTCTGGATCATACAAACTTGTGATTAATCGGACTTGGTCCACTTTGTTGATAGTAAGGCTGGACCAGACAGCCATGTGATATAGTAGGTTTGGTCTGCTGCAATGGTTAGATATTCCATTAAGTGGATATGTTCAGATTTTGTCTGGACATTTTTTTTTTTGTTCCAATTTTATCTGGTAATCACTTTATAGAGGTCCATTTTATCAAGGTTTTACTGTACATATACTGAAACAATTCAAGTGGGAAATTTTTTCATGAGAAGTCCTAAACCTGTTTGGGTTATACAGTGCTGAAAATTTTAATGAGGAAATATCCTTTCCATTTAGGCAAGAAAATGCTGGGCTTTTTGTCCATGAATTGCACTCACTCCATGGAAACCCACCTCATTTTGGGAAGGTGAGCCAGCTTTGAACAAGAGGTGGCACATGTTAAAAGTGACCAATTCATAGGGTACCTCTAATAAGTCTAATTTTTTGGATCAAGAGCCCTTCATTAGCATTAAGGCACTCCTTGGATGAGAAACCTAAAGAATTTATAGTTTGAATGAATATATGAAATACGTACAGAAATTAATTTTGAGTCATAAGAGGACTAAGAATATAAATTGGTAATCTAGTCTGTATATTCAATGAGAATGAACTACTGTACTTGTATATTGATGTACAGTATAAAATATGTAGTTAATGTAATTCTTTTTTCATCATTGAATGTAAAATGTATGTCCCTGTTGTTAACCAATATTTAAAATTTGAGTAATTCTCAACCAGCATTGCTCCTTACATTATCTAAGACTGTCACCACACTTGGTAATTGTTGCACATGGCTAGTGTTTTAGATTAGCACTTTCCCTGACCACAGATGTTTATTTTTATTTGTACGTATAGCGTGTCTCATGCTTGGTCTTGAACCTGCCACTTCTACCCTTGATGTTACTCAAATAATTCACACTTCAGAGAGGAACCTTTAGGTGATGTTTTTCTCATCCATTTCATCTCTCTCTCATTTATATTTTTTACTCTGTAAGAATCTCTCTATACATTGTCTAAATCTTAATTTTTCCTACATTACTTATGTTTTTCCTTGACAGTCTATTTGCAAATTTTAGACATGCATGTATTTTCATGACTCAGGGCAGGCCAAACCACAACAGAGCCACCAACTCATGTATTTGATGTACTAGTTTTATCCTTCACATTGCAATCAGCATGCAATTTCTCTAATCTGAGTAATCATTGTTCACTAAAAGTGTTGTTCACAGTAATAGTGTTTTGGTTTCAGTCAGTTTAAGTATTTTCCCTTATTTAATCTAACCATATTCCTAATGTTTTATATCTATTGTAGTTAGCTGATTCCAGTCCGTATCAAAGTATTAGCCACGTAAAATATTGCAACTTTTAATTACAGTAATACTAATATTGCATGGTGTAGATGGTTACCTTATCACATTTCATAACTCTCTAAGATACTTCCTTTATGCATGCATCTACTGGGTGCAGTACATTCTTATTCACCTTAAAGTAGTGCAACAATAAAATTTACTCCAGTATGCCCTAAGATACTAAAGTTTCAATATAGTCTTCATTAAATCTTGATCCTTTAAATGCCATCTTTAATTACCTCTCTTAATTTTTATTAACTGTAGTAATTTTTTCACAGTGGGCCCCCGGTTTTCGTGATTTTTTCGTTCCAGAATGCTGTTCAAGTGCCATTACCAAACGAATTTATTCTCATAAGGAATAATGTAAAGTAGACTAGTCCTTTTAGACCCCCAAAAATACACTTAGAAAAGCATTTAAAAAAATACACTTACATAAAAGGGCGAGTTTGGAGCAGGACGAACACCGGGGGTCCACTGTAATATAATTATTTTACTTTTTTTTAATACAGTGGACCCCCGGAAATCGAACATAATTCATTCCAGAATGCTGTCCTAGTGCCGTTACCAAATTAATTTATTCCCATAAGGAAAAATGTAAATTAGATTAGTCCGTTTCAGACCCCCAAAAATACACTTACAAAAGCACTTACAAAAATACACTTACATAATTGTTCGAGTTGGGAGCAGTACGATTTCCGGGGGTCCACTGTATCTATATTTATTACAAGTACATGTACATGGTATACAGGCCTAGCTGACATCAATACTACTACGTATATAGAAAGCCGCTTATTATGCCGAGCATTTCGGGCAAATTAGGTCAGTTTTGTCCCAGGATGCGACCCACACCAGCCGACTAACACCCAGGTACCCATTTTAACCCTTTGACTGTTTCGGTTGTATATACAGTGGACCCCCGAGTAACGTAAAAACTTCACTCCAGAAGCCTGCTCAAGTGCCATTACCGAACGAATTTACTCCCTTAAGGAATAATGTCACGTAGGTTAGTCTATTTCAGACCCCCAAAAATACAATTCCACAAGCACTTATAATAATATACTTACATAATTGTACGATTTCCGGGGTTTTTGTTACTCAGGGGTCCACTGTATACGTCTTACGAGCCAGTTTCTGACGTAGTATACAGTGGACCCCCGAGTTTCGTAAAAACTTCACTCCTGAAGTCTGCTCAAGTGCCATTACCGAACGAATTTACTCCCTTAAGGAAAAATTTCACGTAGGTTAGTCTATTTCAGACCCCCAAAAATACACTTCCACAAGAACTTACAAAATTATACTTACATAATTGCACGATTTCCGGTGTATTCGTTAACCGAGGGTCCACTGTATATAAAAAAAAATTCTAGTGGCTTCAAATCAAGTGGGAGAAAGCTGGTAGGCCCACATGTGAGAGAATGGATCTGTGTGGTCAGTGTGCGCTGTATAAAAAAAATCCTGCAACATGCAGTGCATAATGAGAAAAAAAAACTGACCGTGTTTTTGGATTAAAATGCCGACTTTGAGGTGTATTTCGTATAGTATTTATGGTTCTATTCTCTTTTTTCGTGGTCTCATATGATAGAATGGAAAACATATTACAGAAATAGAGATGATTTTGATTAGTTTCATGATGAAAACAACCTTGAAATTGAGCTCAACGTAGCGGAAAGGTTCAATTTTTGCCACTGTTCAAGAGTAAACAAATCACATCACATCACGCCACGCTCCAATACACGTCAACTGGTGAGTCTAATATTCTTTCACAAGTGCACTGATATTATTTATACCATTTTTACAATAATGCAGTAGTCTGCATAACAGTAAATCTTTTATTTTTTGTGTGAATAAAAAATCAAAATAGAAAGCAAGAGTAATATAAGAGGGGCCTAAAGACGTGACTAATAAACAGAGAAAATCTTATTTTAGTGCCAGGAATGTCTACATTGTTTAGTCTGGACCCTATTTTGAAATTGACATCTTTTTTATTTTGCATTAAATTGGATAAATTTCCAATTTCTGACCACTTTATTGGGTAGTTGCAATCTGTTTTTATGCAGTTTCTTGTACTCCATCGATAGAACAAATGGAGTTCTAAAGAAATTGCTATGAGTTTGGTCAACTGGAACAATGGAATTGGCCGAAAATAGGGCTCAAAGTCGGCGAAATCGCTGATGCGTATATATCGCAGAGATCACTAACTTCACGAGAGCGTAATTCCGTAAGTTTTCCATTAATTTTCGTACTTTTGGTGTCATTCTTCTTCTTTCAACAAATCGGCCGCTTCCCACCAAGGCGGGGTGGCCCAAAGAGAAAAACAAAAGTTTCTCTTTTTAACTTTAGTAATGTATACAGGAGAAGGGGTTACTAGCCCCTTGCTCCCGGCATTTTAGTCGACTCTTACGACACGCATGGTTTTGGTGTCATTTCCATCGGGAAAAGATTCTCTATCATTTCATAAGAAAAAATAATTTTTTTTTTTTTTCAAATTTGGGGTTTTTCAGATTTGAGGTTGCGACAGTCAAAGGGTTAAACTGATGGGTGAACAGGGACAGGGACAGCAGGTGTCTTATGGAAACACGTCCCTAATGTTTTCCAGCCGTATCGGAGGAGATTCGAACCCTGGACCTCAGTGTGTGAGCTGAGTGCGCTAGCGATTGAGCTACGGGACACCTAACATTATAGGCTGGCACATTACACTGGATTTTTCAACTAGGTAATGAAATATGTCAGCCTAAGCTGGAAGACTTCAACTAGTGAGATATGAAGCATTTCACCCTAGGTTCTATAGCTATAGCAGCTTTAAAGATTTCCTTCCAACATGACTTACGTTATTTGTACATTGGGATTACAGTGGACCCTCGGATTACGTTGGCATCAGATAACGATAAATTCGGAAGACGATACGTTTTTCAGTAAAAAATAATGGTTCGGTAAACGATGATTCGCTCGGAAAACGCTATTCGTCTTGGACGCGTACACGTGCCCTCGGACGGCACAACGCTCCATCCAGAGTCAGTGTGCTATTGTTTACCAGCGAGTGAGCGCCACCCCCGCCACCCACGCATTCATACCATACATTTTGTCATTTTTCCACTGTTTTTAGTGCCTGCAACTGCTAAATAAGCCAACATGGGTCCAAAGAAAGCTAGTGCCAGCCCTGTGGTAAGGAAAGTGAGAAATACGGTAGAACTGAAGAAGGAGATCATTGCAAAATATGAAAGTGGAGTGAGTGTCGCTGAGCTAGCCAGGCTCTATGGCAAACCCTATTCAACCATTGGTACCATTGTGGCCAAGGCAAATCAAATCAAGAACGCTGTTGTTGCGAAAGGTGCAAATATGATCACAAAACAGAGATCGCAAGTGCTGGAAGGTGTGGAAACTTTGTTGTTGGTGTGGATCAACGAAAAACAATTAGCAGGAGATAGTGTTACGCAGGCAATAATATCTGATATAGCAAGGCAGTTGCATGATGATCTCGTCAAGAAAATGCCTGCAACGAGTGTTGAAGTGAGCGAATTTAACCCTTTGTGGGTAAACAGGCCTTCTCGGAAACCTGTTCCTGGGGTGGAAATTTTTTTGAAAAAAATAAAATAATATTTTTTTCTTATGAAATGATAAGAGAATCTTTTTCCGATCCTAACGCCACCAAAATTATGAAATTTGATCGAAAACTAACGGAATTATGCTTTCGCGAAGTTAGCAGTATCAATGACATTTATGCATTGGCGATTTCGCCCACTTTGAGCCCTATTTTCGGCAAATTCCAATGTTTCAGTCTACTCAAATTATAGCTATTTCGCTAGAATTACATTTCTTCTATCGATTGAGCACAAGAAACCGCCTATTTATCAATTTCAACTACCTAAAATAGTGGTCAGAAAATGGCAATTTGGCCAATTTCACACAAATTTCAAACGATGCCAATTTCAAAATAGGGTCCAGAAAATAAACAAGGCAGACATTCCTGGCACTAAAATAACATCTTCTCTGTTCATTAGTCACGTTTCCAGGCCCTTCTTACATTACATTTGCTTTTCATTTTGAATTTTTATTCTCACAAAAAAATAGAAAGTTTACTGTTATGTATACAACTGCATCATTGTAAAAATGGTATAAATAATATCAGAGCACTTGTGCATGAATATTAGACTCGCTAGTTGATGTGTATTGGACGCATGGTGTGATTTGTTTACTCTTGAACATTGTCAAAAATCGAACATTTTCGCTACTTTGAGCACAATTTCAAGGTACTTGTCATTGTCAAACCAATCAAAATCATCTCGATTTCTGTGATATATCTTCCATTCTATCAAATGAGACCAAGAAAACGAGAATACATCAATAAATACCATACAAAAATAGACTGCAAAGTCGCTGTTTTAAACCAAAAAAAAAATGGTCGGAGTTTTTTTTCTCTCATTATGCAGTGCGTAGCGCAGGATTTTTTTTATACTGCACACACTGACCACATAGACCCATTCTTTCATATGAAGGGCTACCAGTCGTTTCCCCACTTAATTTGAGGCCGCTAGAATTTAGGCGTACTAGTACGGCACCAACCCCTGCTCGTAAAATGTACTAGTACGGCACCGACCCCGAAAGGGTTAAAGCCAGCAAAGGCTGGTTTGACAGATTTAAAAAGTGTATTGGCATACATAGTGTGATAAGGCATGTCGAGGCAGCCAGTTCTGACCAAAGTGCGGCTGAAAATTACGTGAATGAATTTCAAAGCTATGTAAAGGCTGAAGGATTTAAACCTAAACAAATGTTTATTTGTGACGAAACAGGCCTGTTTTGGAAGAAAATGCCAAACAGGACCTTCATTACACAGGAGGAAAAGGCACTGCCAGGACACAAGCCTATGAAAGACAGGCTAACTCTTATGTTATGTAGTAATGCTAGCGGAGATTTTAAAGCGATGCCTTTACTGGTGTATCACTCTGAAAATCCCTGAGCGTTTAAGAAATGCAGTGTCGCCAAGGCTAATTTGTGTGTGATGTGGAAGTCTAACAATAAGGCATGGGTCACTAGGGAAATTTTCTTTGATTGGTTCCATTAAGTGTTTGGCCCCAGTGTGAAGAAATATCTCGAGGAAAATAATTTGGGCCTCAAGTGCCTCCTGATAATGGACAATGCTCCTAGTCATCCTCCAGACTTGGAAGAGCAAATTGTGCAGGACTTTAAGTTCATCACAGTGAAGTTCTTGCCCCCTAATACCACTCCTCTCCTCCAGCCCATGGACCAGCAGATCATTTCACTATCCTGCATTGCGTAAACCTTATAGGTAAGGCTTGGGAGGGAGTGACTACCACGACTGAACTCTGCCTGGAGAAAATTGTGGCCAGACTGTGTCCCAGAGAGAGGGATTTTGAAGGTTTTGGGGATGAGCCTCAGAACCCTGAGCCTGAGCCTGTTGTGGAAGCAATTGTGGCACTGGGAAGTCCATGGGGTTGGATGTTAGTACTGAGGATGTGGAAGAGTTGGTGGAGTAGGACAATGAAGAGATAACCACTGAAGATCTGCAAGAGCTTCATCTGCAACAGCAACAACAGACCACAGTTCAGGAAAATGGTCCAGAGGAGGAAGAGAGATGGAAGAAGTTGCATTCTTCAAAGATTAAGGAGATTTGTGCCTAATGGACTAATGTACAAAGATTTATGGATGATTATCACCCTAACAAAGCTGTTGCAGGCCGTGCTGGCAACATGTACAATGACAATGTGGTGTCCCATTTCAGGGATGTTTTAAAGAAATGCCAGACACAGAGCTCCCTGGACAGATTTTTTGTGAGAGGGTTCCAGTGACTCTCAAGCTGGTCCTAGTGGCATTAAAAGAAAAGGCTAGTAATCCCAGAAAAGAACTTGGTACCTGCAGTCTTAATGGAAGGGGATTCCCCTTCCAAACACTAGCATACTACTACTTCCCCTTCCTTCCATCTTCCACACATCAACAACTCTTCAATAAAGGTAAGGGTTAAGTTACTACACTGTTGTATTTATTAGTTGTAATTTATATATACATGTACTGTGTAAGTTAATGTGTAAACAATATTTATTTTAATACTTTTGGGTGTTTGGAACGGATTAATTGAATTTCCATTATTTCTTATGGGGAAAATAGATTCGGATTAAGTTATTTTCGGTGTAAGTTAAGCCCTCTGGAACAGGTTAATCACGTAATTCGGGGGTCCACTGTACTATTTTGGTTTGCATATTACACACAGATTCAGTGAAAATGATAAGAACATTGCTGTTATAAAAAAACTGATCAGCAATTTGCAAATATGCTACTCTAAAGTAATTGCAATTTTTTTTTCAATAAACAGGCCATATCCCACTGATGCAGGGTGACCTAAAAAGAAAAATGAAAGTTTCTCTCTTTAAATTTAGTAATGTATACAGGAGAAGGGGTTACTAGCCCCTTGCTCCTAGCATTTTAGTCGCCTCTTATCACACCCATGGCTTACGAAGGAAGAATTCTGTTCCACTTTCCCATGGAGAAAATTGCAATATATGTAGTAAATTAATAAAATGTAAAGCAGTTTTGCAAGCTATGGGTGGAAACGCAAGGCAAGCAACACAGTAGCATAACATCTCAAAAGTTAATGTAGCATAGCAACACTAATAATGGCCAGTGAATAACTGACACTACACACATTACATGTTTATCAGCAGTTGCTGCACATTTCATGAGTTTGATAACAATTTATTTATATTCTGAGATTCATAGCATAACTCAAGTTTGTGTACTAACTTCCTGAACCTAACAATACTGTTCTCACTTAGGACTCTCAACACAACTGATTCTTATTATTACATACAGCATATCAGTGTTCGTTAAAAGGGGAATGGAGACATTTTAGTATTGTGCAACTACATTTTATATACGAGAAAGTAATGTTTATTTTGTTTTTTTTGAGAAAGCGTACACAGTTGTAAGAAAAGTAATACCCATAAGTGCATGTATGACAGTATTGTACTGACAGACTGCTAAATTAAATTTGTGATAATTATGTTCAGTACTGTACTTTATTCTTTCCCTTGCTTGTATCCATTTCCATACTGTTAGCAGTCTTGCATTTCATCCTTTCCTTCCTCATTAGACATTGCAGGATGCTACTACCATCCAGTACGACTGGTCTTACATGATCTCCTGGATTGGAACTGGTATGGCGCTGATGGCATTCTGCCTGTTCCTGGGTGCATCGCAGTGCATGCAAGCTGAACAACAAAATGAACAGGCTAAGCAGATGCAGTACATTATGCCAGGTATCAGCTGTGACACTCGACCTTCTACTTATCCACCTATATGTCCACCACCATCACCAAACTAACTTGCATGATATAACAGTGCATGGTGCTCGTACTAATTCCTCACCAGGAAATCCTTGTAGGGTGTCCTAATGTGTACATACAGGTGGTGTCAGCCTATAATAGTACCACCTCAGCTTTAACAGGAAGATTGGCTGGTAGCAGTTGAAGGATGGTAGCTAGCACAGTATTTCTTGTGCTCCATGGTGCTGGTGTGTATGGTCAGGCTTATCTAGTTAACGCTTCGTGGTTGTGGTGTTACAGCTGCTGAGTGACAACACTGGCGTCATGTACGACTGGTCCTACTTCATCGCCTGGATTGGTGTTGGCTGGACACTCATCTCCGCCCTGCTGTTCTCGGGCGCGTCTGTATGCCTGCGTAGCGAGAGGGAACGTGATGATGCTAAGAACATGGCCTACCTCATGCCTGGTAATGCCACTTATAACGTGGCTTTGTAACTGACTACGTACCTGGGTTAACCAGAGTCCCTTCAAGCAACTTCCTCCTAGTCCAACTTATACCCTCTTACCCTTTTCTCTTATTCTCATCTCAAGAGTAGTACTGTAATATGCAGTCTTGATTTACAAAAGTGCCTTGTGCTCTCTCTAAGTGTAAAAATGTGTAATATGTAGTTCTTCTAAAATGCATGTTCCACATTCGTATGCTTTATCACTTATGTACAGAACTACTTTCTTTTGCAACTTATCTCAGTCTGGCCTTTTAGCTTAACTTACCATGTAAATATCATGAGATTTCTCGCATTATCTGACATTTAATTTTTCTAAATGTGGAATATCAACCAAAAAATTACCATAATGGGCCTCTATAATGAAGTTTCATATCAAATATGGTCAAAATGTTATCTTAAATTATTTTGTATTAGAAATATCTTGCACAGTAAATCCTAGATCTCACAGCTTGTGTTGATGTGAAGGGAGGAGTGGATCAGCTTGTGTTAATGTGAAGGGAGGAGTGGATCAGCTTGTGTTGATGTGAAGGGAGGAGTGGATCAGCTTGTGTTGATGTGAAGGGAGGAGTGGATCAGCTTGTGTTGATGTGAAGGGAGGAGTGGATCAGCTTGTGTTGATGTGAAGGGAGGAGTGGATCAGCTTGTGTTGATGTGAAGGGAGGAGTGGATCAGCTTGTGTTGATGTGAAGGGAGGAGTGGATCAGCTTGTGTTGATGTGAAGGGAGGAGTGGATCAGCTTGTGTTGATGTGAAGGGAGGAGTGGATCAGCTTGTGTTGATGTGAAGGGAGGAGTGGATCAGCTTGTGTTGATGTGAAGGGAGGAGTGGATCTTGAGGTGAAACTCAAGTAACAAATGGTACTGAAAGTAATATGTAATTATAATTTAACAATAATTAATATATTAAGGTGCAGTGCTTTTGAGACAAATTTTGATTACAATTTGTATATGGCATTGTTTGTACTATATAGACAGTCCATAATTATGGTGGAATAGAGAGAATGTTTTAGTGTGTAAAAAGGTAATTGAATGAATAAAAGGAGATGGTTAGTGAGAGGTATGAGTAAATGTTTGAAGAAAGGCGGCCTAGGAGAGAAAATGATGAGAAAGTATAGTGTGGGTTAAGAATGCATTGCTAGTGTGTGCAACAGTGGTTTGTAATTATAGGAAGGTTGATGCTGGAGGGAAGAGGAATCATTGCTAGAATAAAGATATTATTATTCTTATAAATCTCCATCTTTGACTACCTCGCATTAGTTTTTTTTTTTTTTTAAACGTCGGCCATTTCCCACTGAGGCAGGGTGACCCAAAAAGAAAGAAAATACTTAAATCATCATTCAACACTTTCATCTCGCTCATACATAATCACTGTCTTTGCAGAGGCGCTCAGATGCAATAGTTTAGAAGTCACTCCAAACTGCCAATATCCCAAACCCCTCCTTTAAAGTGCAGGCATTGTACTTCCCATTTCCAGGACTCGAGTCCAGCTAACCAGTTTACCTGAATCCCTTCACAAAATATTACCCTGCTCACACTCCAACAGCTCGTCAGGTCCCAAAAACCATTAGTCTTCATTCACTCCTATCTAACACGCTCATGCACGCTTGCTGAAAATCCAAGCCCTTTGCCCACAAAACCACCTTTACCCCCTCCCTCCAACCTTTTCGAGGACGACTTCTCGCATTAGTATTAACATAAAATAAAGATTTATTAAAAAGGTAACCACTCTTATCCTCTCTAGACTTAAGTAATTTTTAAGTACATATCAGGATTAGTCTGCCCGAAATGCCCTGGCATAATAGTGACTTTCTTTGTACTTAACAAATCAAAATTGTAATTACACATTGTAACCTTTGCAAAAAAATAAAATCTTTATCTTTTTATGTTTGGAGGGGCATGTGAGCTGTAATTTTAGCATGGCTCTGGCAAGACATGGATAGTGTGAATAATGGTAAAGCGTTTCTTGTTTGGGTCTCCCTACATTGTTGGGAGATGCCCAGTGTGGTAAAAAAAATAAATCATGCGTATTTCTTGATAGCTAGTATTCCTGTAATATTTCCTTTCCAGTGTAGGAAGTTTGATCATGGGTAATGAGCTCCCAAACCATTAACACATACTTCTTCTTTCAACAAACCAGCCATATCCCACCGAGGCAGGGTGGCCCAAAAAGAAAAACAAAAGTTTCTCTTTTTTAAATTTAGTAATATATACAGAAGGGGCCTAGGTAGTAGGTTGGTAGACAGCAACCGCCCAGGGAGATACTACCGTCCTGCCAAGTGAGTGTAAAACGAAAGCCTGTAATTGTTTTATATGATGGTAGGATTGCTGGTGTCTTTTTTCTGTCTCATAAACATGCAAGATTTCAGGCATGTCTTGTTACTTCTACTTACACTTAGGTCACATTACACATTCATGTACAAGCATATATATACACACCCCTCGGGGTTTTCTTCTATTTTCTTACTAGTTCTTGTTCTTATTTCCTCTTATCTCCATGGGGAAGTGGAACAGAATTCTTCCTCCGTAAGCCATGCGTGTCGTAAGAGTCGACTAAAATGCCGGGAGCAAGGGGCTAGTAACCCCTTCTCCTGTATACATTACTAAAGTTAAAAAGAGAAACTTTTGTTTTTCTATTTGGGCCACCCCGCCTTGGTGGGAAGCAGCCGATTTGTTGAAAGAAGAAGAATATATATATAACACACCCCTCTGGGTTTTCTTCTATTTTCTTACTAGTTCTTGTTCTTATTTCCTCTTATCTCCATGGGGAAGTGGAACAGAATTCTTCCTACGTAAGCCATGTGTGTCGTAAGAGGAGACTAAAATGCCGGGAGCAAGGGGCTAGTAACCCTTTCTCCTGTATATATTACTAAATGTATAAGGAGAAACTTTCATTTTTCCTTTTGGGCCACCCTGCCTCAGTGGGAAGCGGCCGACGTGTTGAAAGAAAGAAAGAAAAGATACAGAAGGGGTTACTAGCCCCTCACTCCTGGTATGTTAGTCGCCTCTTACGACACGCATGGTTAACGTAGGAAGAATTCTGTTCCACTTTCCCATGAAGATAAGAGGAAATATACAAGACCAAGAACTAGCAAGAAAATAGAAGAAAACCCGGAGGGGTGTGTATAATATATGCTTGTACAGTGGTACCCCGACTTACGATGGTCCCCAAACACACCCTTTTATGTAAGTTTATTTTTTTAAATGTTTTTGTAAGTGTAATTTTGGGGGTCTAAAAGGACTAGTCTATTTTACATCATTTCTTATGGAGATAAATTCGTTTGGTAATGGCACTTGAACAGCATTCTGGAATGAAAAAATATCGTAAGTCGGGGTACCACTGTACATGTATGTGTAATGTGACCTAAGTGTAAGTAGAAGTAGCAAGACATACCTGAAATCTTGTATGTTTATGAGACAGAAAAAAGGCACCAGCAATCCTACCATCATGTAAAACAATTACAGGCTTCCATTTTACACTCTTGGCAGGACGGTAGTACCTCCCTGGGTGGTTGCTGTCTACCAACATACTACCTAGGATTAACACGTACATTAATATATAACATATAAAGTTTGTTATGTATGTGGAAAAGTCATATGATAGGGTGAATGGGGTATCAATATTATAGATGTTGCAAATTTATGGAATAAATGGTAGATTGTTATAAAGCTGAAAAGTTTTTGAAGGAGAGTGAGGTTTAAATAGGAGATTAGTGAAAAATATGTGTGATTTCATGGTGTTCATTATATTTATAGATGGACTGCAAAAGGAAGTGAATGCTAGAGCATTTTTGAGACATGCATATTTAGTAGATAATACAGTAAATCTGATAAAAGGGGGTTGGTGGAGGAGTCTTTGATGGGGTGTGTAAAAGAAGGAAATTAAAAGCAAACATGGTAATAAAGAACAAAATAATAAAAATTAGTAGTAGTCAAGGCAATGAAAGACTGGATGTCATATATCGGATTATAATGGTGATAACACATTTGTATGAGTCGAGGTATGGTCTTTGAAGGTTGAGACAGTAGAGATGTCATGTTGGAATTTAATGTGTGGTGTCAATATTATTCAAAGAATAAGTAGTGGATAAATTAAAACATAAGTGGATTGAAATGTACAAGTCAGGGAGTTTAATAAGGGTCAAGATAGTTTGGTCATTTATGGAGTGGAAAATGATTAAGTGACCAAGAGGATAAATAAATGTGGGTGGTTGGATAGCATAGAAGATATCTCTGGAAAGGTTCGGAGGAGGGTGTGAAAGAGGTTTTGAGAAAGAGGGGCTTGATCATCCTGTATATATCAATTTGAGCAGAAAGTGTTTTTTTTTTTTTTTTGTATTTGACATGTTGAAGTGAGACCAATATAAGAGCTGTGAAGGTATACATATAAACCATTTGACCAGACTGAATTCTGAAGGTGGTAAATACAATGCCTACAGTGCTTGTGTTTTCAAGATGAATGAGGATGTTGTTCTACTGTGGCTAATGTGATTGTGATGTTCATGCTCTTACGAAAAGACAGCTATGTTCTTTCATTTGGTTATTACCTTGGTGGGAAATAGCCAGTGATTAAAAAAAAAAACTATGATAGTAGTGAATTTAAGATGTGTATTGGCAAAAGCTTGTTCCGAAAGGCAAGAACTCTGTTTTACATGGGTTAAGACAGCATAGTGTATTGCTTATAATTGGGACTTTTATTTACGGAAGTAAAATGTGTAACCACAAATAAGTGAAGATTGAGACACTTATGCAACATGTGGGAATCTTTATTAAGAAACATTTAGCCACACAGTGGCTTCATCAGTCCAATACAAAGTAGAAATGGGTAAGTAGAAAGTACAGCATATGGCCGGAGAAGTGGCTTATATATACAGTGGTCCCTCGGTTTTCGCCGAAAATTCGTTCCAGAATGCTGCTCAAGTGCCATTACCGAACGAATTTACTTCTTAAGAAATAATGTCACGTAGGTTAGTCTATTTCAGACCCCCAAAAATACACTTGCAACAGCACTTACGAAAATACACTTACATAAATGTTCGAGTTTGGTGATGCACGAAAACCGAGGGACCACTGTACTGTAGTCAGGCGAGTCGAAGCAGGAGGCGGCGGGATCACAGTGAAATCGTCCACTACTGTGATCCCTCCTGCTTCGACTCACCTGACTACAGTATATAAGCCACTTCTCCGGCCCTATGCTGTAATTTCTACACGATTGATGGACTGAACACATTGATTCCAGGTTGGGGGACTGATTACCTCAAACTCCTCCTCTCCTTACCCATTTCTACTTTGTATTGGACTGATGAAGCCACTGTGTGGAGAAACATTTCTTAATAAAGATTCCCATATGTTGCATAAGTTTCTCAATCTTCAACTTGTTAATTTCAAAACCATTTATCACACAAATAAGTGGTTCTTACAAAGGAATTCCTGAGCAAATCAGAAAATCTTGAACCAAATACTGTATTATCCTTCTAGAAGATTTTGACCTAAGATTCAAGAGAAAAATAAGTGGTAGTAGGAACAGGGAGCATTTTACTCCACCTAAAGCACTGCCTGGAAATACTAAATTTAGGCTAATAACACATACAAGAGTATTCTTAAAACTCTTTGACAAGTTTGTGCTGAGTCAATGGCTAGCAGTCCTTAATAGGAAGGCTTTGTCGTCATGAACATTGAAACCATTACTGGCTGATAAGGTTATGACCAGGAAAGTTTTTAGTTGCTAATTTCTAGTTTGAAAGTAATGTAGATGACAGTGGTGAACTGTCATCTGCAGTGAATGAACATTTATAAGAGCATGTTCTTACACTGAGTTTAACAAATTATCCTGTGGTTGTGTGTTCTCAGGTGATGAGGCCAGGCTCTCCATTTTATATACAGTATATATAATAGAAGTACCATACCCATATTTAAATATTTTTTAATGAAAAGGCTGAATTTTTCTTCATTTGCACTTCATTGTATTTTACTAGGATTGTACTTTATTCTTAGGAAACTGTATATATTGCAGAAATTGTGTTTTTATGTATATTTTTTGTAGTTTTAATCTTCACACATGGCTTAGTTATTGTTACATATTGATTGCATGAAAGTATCACTAACTTTTTGTATTTTGTCCATTTGCATGGTTATGTATTAGTAAGATGTACTATTATAGGTCTTTTTTTGGGAAGGGGGGTTGCATTCTCGCCAAGATAATTTTATTATATTTCTCTTTAGACTTGATAAATTGTTTTAAGTCAGTATGAAAATACAGTTTTAGTAAATAAATGAAATTTTTGAATGAGAACATAAGTGAAATAATTTCATAGATGTATTTGTGTATTTAACAGCATTCTTTTCTTCCAGTTTATTCACAGAAGCCCCAATACCCTTCTTATGGCTATGGTTACCCAGGACCTTACCATTATGGATCCCAGTATGGCCCTTACAATTACTAGAAGTCTTTCAACAACTTAAGGGACTTACTGCTGTGAACCCTAAAATTATTTATTTAACTGGCAGTGTCTACCAGATGGCTCCATCACTACCATCATAACCAGGACTGCACCAATATGGGTTTTTGTGAACACTTAATTGACTTACTGTAGCCAAGGTTTTAACATTATGGTGTTAGTATGGCCTTAGTAACTGTCAGATGTTACCATTATAGCTTGAGTCATATTGTTGTAACTGTGGGGCATAAATTATTTCTAAAGCTGCCATCATGACAAGAGGCCTTTGCAAATCCATTACTGGCCCATAAAGTAATGAAGTATCACTATTTCACTCTTGCTCTTTTGACTGTGAATCTCAGAATCTGCCATGTAGCCATAGAATGACTACAAGCATTGAATTCTGGATCTCCCTCTGAATTATAGTCCAAACAAATATTAATGGACTACCATCCTGCCTAAAACCCACAGCAGATCTGCTCTGTATAACTATGTTAATGCTGGTATGTTATTGCCACGTTCAGTCTGTTAAATACATTGCAAAGCTGATTTGCAGTGCATTTTAGTTACTCTAGAGGAAGCTTGAAATTTTTTCTTCAGAATGAAGCAGTCATTGTGTGCCTGCTGTGTTCAGATTCTTTTATGGTTTAGAATGAATATTTAAAATCTAAAATAACACTTTCATAACTTGTATAACATCAACTCTTTCATAAAGTAATATGAAAGATGGAATGTTTGTGTTCACGACAGTGTTTTACTCTATTTGCAGGTACAGTATATATGGTACTGTATATACAGTATTTAACATTGATGCAAACAATACTCGATTTCGTAAGATAAAAATTATTGTACGATTTAAAAATACCCAAATATCTTTGCTTACTAATAATGAAATCAACTACAAACATTAAGCTACAAATGTAAAGATTAATAAATAGTCATTTTTAATATATTATTTTCAAAAATACTCCATTCCAAGTGTCAACTGTACATTAATGAATAAAAAACCATTGTTCTTAGTGTGAAATCAGGGAAGAAAACATAAGAGCATTGTAACTAAGTTGGGGGGTGAAAGAGACAACACCCAAGAATACATTTTGGGGTTGACCGTATGCCTAAAGTGTGATTGTTACTTTGTACATACTGTCTTCAAACTAGTTTTATATGTGATAGTACCAGTGTCCTTTCATAAATCCATTAATGTTAACCAGAAAACCAGAATGTGACCTTGAATATTGTTACCCTTAATTTCATCTTTGTTACTTTAGAACTGTGCTTAAAAATGCAGATTTTTATGCATATCGAGGAGGTATTCAGTAGGCATAAATATAATGCTCTCTCTCATGGACAACCTTGTTTTTTCTTCATGGACAACCTGAATTTTTCCTCAAGAACAGCCTAGTTGTTTTCCAAAAATAACTCATTGGGTTCAGTTTTTTTCTTTTACTAACTCATTGTGTTATGACACTCACTTGTTGTAGCTTTGTATGAAAGAAGCCAAATGTTTCACCTTCATCAAAAAAGTTTTCTGGAGATATTTAGTCTGTTTTTATTATGCATTCTCCATAACATTTTCTTCACAAATGTTTATATTTTTTAGTTAATTAATAGAAATAGATATATCGCTCAAATAAATCAGTTTTAAAATCTTTTTATATTTCTGTAATTATGTATTTTATATGCAATGTGAATGAAGTATAATATGTGGAAATTATCTTGTATACAGGTTGTATGTTTAATAATCTTGCTTGTACATACTGCATACCTGAGTGTACTCTATTTATTAGCTTCTCCTCTACTAACTTAGATGATATGCATACTTTTTATATGATGATTGTAAGAATGTTCATACTTGTGTGTTTATAAGACAGTTCTGTGGAAACAATGGAATGATTATATTTATTCCAATACCTTGTGAACAAAATGAGTTTATATTGTCATATATTTCCTCAGTGATGACAGCTGCAAATGTGGTATGTCTAATTTGATGATACTATATTTGTCTATTCTTGACCAGACTATTTTGGGCATCAACAGAATACTCTCTGAATTTTCTCCATAACACTGGAGTAATCTCTAAATACTGTATCTGCATTTTGTATTGAAATGAAGACTCTTTTTAAAAGTAATACTATATTTTTTTCTTTTTCTTTCAACAAATTGGCCTCTTCCCACCAAGGCGGGGTGGCCCAAAGAGAAAAACCAAAGTTTTTCTATTTAACTTTAGTAATGTATATAGGAGAAGGGGTTACTAGCCCCTTGCTCCCAGCATTTTAGTCAACTCTTACGACACGCATGGCTTACGGAGGAAGAATTCTGTTCCACTTTCCCATTGGGAGATAAGAGGAAATAAGAACAAGAGCTAGTAAGAAAATAGAAGAAAACCCAGAGGGGTGTGTGTGTGTATATATATGCTTGTACATGAATGTGTAGTGTGACCTAAGTGTAAGTAGAAGTAACAGGACATACCTGAAATCTTGCATGGTTATGAGACAGAAAAAAAGACACCAGAAATCCTACCATTATGTAAAACAATTACAGGCTTTCATTTTACATTCACTTGGCAGGACGGTAGTACCTCCCTGGGCGGTTGCTGTCTATCAACCTACTACCTACTACTATATTTTTACTGTCATTATATTAATGTAAACATAAAACCCATGTGGGTAAACCAATTTATTTTACTGTTAATCTCTTTCTTATGTTTTATACTGGACAGACACAGTTGTGGTTCTTGTCATCCTGAGGAAATCTTAGAAATGTCCCTGTACACACATGCAATAAATGTTTTGTATACATGTAGTGTTTTTAATGCAGCCCATTTATAACTTAGTAATATTCATCATCTTGGGATTTAATATGTACATAAGTTGTTGCACTTTACAATGGACTACCATTTTCATTAATGGTTCTGCTCTTTCACACTAAATCACATCGGTGATCTGCTGCTTATTTCTGCAGCGTTCAATCAGTTATTACTATTTTCCCTCTTGTAACGTGTTGGGAGCAGTGAGAGAATTAAATCCTGTGTGTTTAGTCTTTCAGTAAAATGTTTTGACAGCAATTATTTTAGTGTAGTATTTACTTAGAACAGTGTATGAGGCACTGAATCTCAAACTTTTGAGAAGTGAAGGAAGCACAGCAATACACGAGGTGAAGGATAACATTACAGTACCAGATAATGCTAAAATACTAATAGAGCAACTGAAAAATCAAATAGTGAGCCCAAAATGGATTTATTTTGTCTATAAATCTATGCAATACAAGGTTGACTTCGTTAAGTGGTGGTATATAATACAGTGGACCCTCAGCTAACGATCTAATCCATTCCAGGAGCTAGACCTTTACCCGAAAAAATCGTTATCTGAAACCTTATTTCCCATAAGAAATAATGTAAATACAATTAATCCGTTCCAGACATCCAAAAATATTCACAAAAAATTCATTGTGTAAAGATTAAATTTATAATTAAACATTTAAAATAACATTTACTTTATTGAAGAGACTTGCTGGCATCTGGAAGATAGGGAGGAGGAGTGAGTGTGCTTAGTGTTTGGAAGGGGAATACCCCTCCAAAATGACTTCAGGTAACAAGTCCTTATCTGAGGTTACTTCCCTTCTTTTTCTTTTAATGCCACTAGGACCAGCTTGAGTCACTGGATCCCTGCCTCGTGAAATAGCTGTCCACAGTCCTCTGTTTATGGCGACTCTTTAATACTTTCCTGAAGTGCAACATGGCTCTGTCACTGAAGTGGTTGCACAGATGGCTCATTTCAGCTTGCTCAGGGTGGTGTTTTTCAACAAAACTTTGCACATCGTTCCACTTGGAACAAATTTCCTTAAGCACTGAAGAAGGCACCTCCTTCTCTCTCTCTCCCTCCTCCTGTGAAGCAATAACCTCAGCTCTGGTCTGATGCTGTTCCAGTTCCAGCTCTTGCAGCTCTTCAGTTGTTAGCTCTACCCTGTGCTCCTGCACCAACTCTTCCACATCCTCACCACTCATCTCCAACCCCAGGCTGTTCCCCAATGCCACAATATCTTCCACAACAGGCACAGGGTCGTCAGGGTCAGGGTCAGCCTCAAATCCTTCAAAATCCCTCTTTTCAATACAATCCGGCCACAGTGGTCTCCAAGCAGAGTTCAAAGTCCTGGAAGTCACTTCCTCCCAAGCCTTACCTATAAGGCCTATGCAATGCACGATATTGAAGTGATCTTTCCAGAACTCTCTTAGGGTCAATTCAGAGTCATTGGTCACATTAAAGCACCTTTGAAACATTGCTTTGGTGTACAGTTTCTTGAAGTTTGCAATGACCTGCTGGTCCATGGGCTGGATGAGAGGAGTGGTGTTAGGAGGCAAGAACTTCACTGATGAAATTGAAGTTGTCAGCCAACAACTCTTGCAAGTTGAGGATGAGCAGGAGCATTGTCCAGTACCAGGAGGCACTTGAGTGGCAATTTCTTTTCCAGGAGGTATTTCTTCACACTAGGGCCAAACACTCCAGTCATCCATTCCTTGAAAAAGTCCGTAGTGACCCATGCAATAGTGTTAGCCTTCCAATGCACACACAAATTATTCCTGTTAACATTGTGTTTCTTGAAGGCTCTGGGATTTTCTGAGTGATACACCAGTAAAGGCTTCACTTTAAAATCACAACTGGCATTGGCACACATCATGAGAGTTAGCCTGTCTTTCATAGGCTTGTGTCCTAGCAGTGCCTTTTCCTCCTGAGTAATGAGGGTCCTGTTGGGCATTTTCTTCCAAAACAGGCCTGTTTCATCACAATTAAACACTTGTTGGGGGAGGAATTCTTCAGTCTCTACGAACCCCTTAAATTCACTCACAAATTTTTCAGCTGCACGTTTGAGCTGGCTGCCTCACCATGCCTCCCAACATTGTGTATGCCACTACGTTTCTTAAACCTCTCAAACCAGCCTCTGCTGGCTTTAAAATCACTTGCCTCACCACTGGTTGCAGGCATTGTCTTGACAAGATCTACGTGCAACTGCCTTGCCTTTTCACAAATTATCGCCGTGGAAATACTATCACCCGCTATCTGTTTTTGATTGATCCACACGAGCTATAACTTCTCAACCTCATCCACTGTTTTCGATCTTTGTTTCGTAAACATATCAACCCCTTTTGCAACATTAGCTTCCTTGATTTCTTTTCTCTTTGCCAGGATAGTGGTGATAGTATATTGTTTTTTCCGTACATCCTGGCAAGCTCACCCACACGTACGCCACTCATATTTTTCAACAATCTCTTTCTTCAGTTCGATGGTGTTCCTCACTCTCTTTACCACAGGGGTGCCACTATGAAGCTTCTTTGGACTCATGGTGACTTATTTCAGTGACAATCACTAAACCACCAAAAAAAGACACCAAATGTATTGTGAATGTTTGAAAGAGCGTGCTGGGTATTGTTCACTCAAGTGTAAACAATGCTGGACTGGCATCCTGGGAGGAGGCGCGCAAACGCAGAGTGGGCAGACAGGTCTTGTACGTACCGCTAACCGAGTAAATATCGCTACCTGAGAAAAATGACCGTAAAAAGCAACTGTTAACCGAACAAATCGTTATCTGGAATGATCGTTAGCCGAGGGTCCACTGTACTGACAAGTTGATTAATAAGATAAGTGTGCAACTCCTATTTTTATTACCAAAATAATTTGGCTGCCCAGCAGGTGTTACAAGCTATCCAGAAATTAGCCTCCCCTCATCCTATTGTCTTTTGTATACAACTACTTGTCACATTTCTAGTAAAGCTTTATTTTATTTGCTGGGCCCCTGGACACACCAATGTTCAGGGCAATTACCAACCAGATTTGGCCTCTCAGTCAGCTATTCACAACCTCCCAATTTCCTTTAGGGGGTATTCCTTTCTCTGACTATTCTTCAGTAGTCTCAGCAACTCTAAATCCACTGGTAACAACATCGGTCTGGGTTAGAATGAAATAAATTATTTTCCATCAAACCATGACAGATTCTGGGCATCTTCCTGCTGCTGTCAGGTTTGCAAACTGCGCTCTCATGATTACAAGTGACACACACATGACTCATAAACATACACCTGTCATAGATTGGGCCATGGGGGTGTTGACCCCCAAAACCCTCTCCAGGTATACATGGAGAAACAACTCGCCCCACTGTGAGGACTGCTGGGCCTCACTGTCAGTTCACCATACCTTTATTGATTGTCCTATTTATAAGCGAGCATGCATTTTTTTTCTTTTGTCAGTGACCTCTAGCACCAACTATGATTTAAATTTTACACTTTAATTAAACCTCTTGCACACTCCTAATCCCCTCACACACTTCTACCCTTCACACATTCGGCAGCCTCACCTGCCACTCTTTCCAGCCTTAATCCCATCCATCACCAGGAATTGCGTTTATGCCTTGGTGCATTTCGTTCTTCCCCGGTTGAGAGCCTCTATGTAGAAGCGAACATTCCATCCTTGTCCGATCGTCGTGATGCACATTGCATTCGTTATTATGTTCGCTCTCATGACCTCCGAAATCCTTCCATGTACAGTGGACCCCCGAGTAATGAACACCCCGAAATCATACAATTATGTAAGTATAATATTGTAAGTGCTTGTGGAAGTGTATTTTTGGGGGTCTGAAATACACTAACCTACAGTGACATTATTCCTTAAGGGAGTAAATTCGTTTGGTAATGGCACTTGAGCAGGCTTCTGGAGTGAAGTTTTTACGTTACTCGGGGGTCCACTGTATAGGATTGTCACAGATGTTAGTAGACACTCGTTATTTGTTCGTCGCCCTGTTTACTTCGTCCCTTTTCTCTTCGTCTACATTCACTCTTGTCTTCCCTTCAGCTACCACCTTTATATGTTCATGTGACATCTCCCTTTCCCCTACCCCCTTAGGAAGTTCCTGCTGTCCGTGTCTGTTCTATTCCTCTACCTTGCGCGAAAGCCCAACTACCTATGGCGGCTTCTCGCTCTTTTTTTCTAGACCACTTCCGTTCTCATTCCCATGCCATCGTAGTGTACACCGATGGTTCAAAGTCATCTGACGGTGTCGGATTCGCAGCAGTATTCCCAGACAGTGTCGTACGAGGGCATCTATTACCCTTGGCTAGCATCTTTACGGCTGAATTGTATGCCATTCTTGTGGCACTTATCCATATTATATCTATGCCTGTGTCACCATATGTGGTCGTTTCAGACTCCCTTAGTGCTTTACAGGCTATCCGTAAATTGATAAAACTCACCCCATAGTTCTTCGTATCCAACTTTGGTACGCTGTATCTCTAGCAAGCACAAGATATTGTTTTGTTGGGTCCCTGGTCATGTTGATGTACAGGGTGAACAGGCAGACACTGCTGCCGGTCAGCAGTACATGACCTTCCAGTTTCATATAGAGGTGTTCCATTTACGGACTATTTTGCGTCATTGCTACTATCTTGCACCCGTTGGAACAACGTGGTCTGACTGCAAATAACAAACTTCATTCTATTAAACCAAGTATAGGTTTCTGGCCTCCTTCTTGTCACCAATGTCGAGGTTGGGAGACTACACTATCCCGTCTTCACATCGGCCACACTCGTCTTACTCCCTGGTATCTCATGGAGAGGCTCTCTGTCCCTCTCTGTGAGCATTGTCAGGTTCCACCCAGAAAGGTGGCAGCTGAAGGGAAGACAAGAGTGAATGTAGATGAAGAGAAAATGGATGAAGTAAACAGGGTTGACGAACAAATAAAGAGCGTCTACTAACATCTGTGACAATCCTATACATGGAAGGATTGCGGAGGTCATGAGAGCGAACATAATAGCAAAGGCAATGTGCATCACGACGATCGGACAAGGATGGTATGTTCGCTTCTACATAGAGGCTCTCAAATGGGGAAGAACGAAAAGCACCAAGGCATAAACGCAATCCTTGGTGATGGATGGGATTAAGGCTGGAAAGGGTAGCAGGGGAGGCCGCCAAATATATCTGGTCACCATAATTGAGTTTTGATAAAATTAGGGCTGAATGCAGGCGAAGGAGAGTTCTACGATCAGCCCCCCATGAAAGATGTGCTAGGGTTTTAAGGAGGTTCAGCCGGCTATGACAAGTCGCCTTAAGAGAGGTAATGTGAGGTTTCCAGGACAATCGATGGTCAAGCAGGAGGCCGAGAAACCTGACTGTATCACATTTTGGGATACGTGAGCCGTATAGGTACAATGGATGATCAGAGACCACTGAACGTCTAGTAAACGTAATTTGATGAGTTTTGCCACTAGAAAATTTAAACCCGTGAGTGGTGGCCTAATCAGAAACCCGGTTGATGGCATGCTGGAGGGAAACTGCAATGAGGTGACAGTCAGCACCCACACAAGCTATAGCAAAGTCATCAACATAAAGCGATAACCAAATATTTGATGGGAGAACAGATGCCAGATTATTTAAAGCAAGGAGAAAGTGTGTTGTGCTCAGAACACATCCCTGGGGGACACCTTCAGCTTGGATAAACTCTTTGGACACCTCTTTGGACAACTCTTCGGACACCTCCAATACCCCTGTACCTCTTGCTGGTGCCGGTTCGTCACCTGCTTCAGGTACCGAGGTTCTGACCTGCCCTTTTGACACGTCTGACCTTCGCTCTTCTCTGACCTTGATTCCGGCTTCTCCCTCTACGGTGCGGCAATTTTGATTGCTTCGCCTCCCATCGACCACCTCCGGTCCCCATCTAAACGACCAAGACCCTTACATGATGATTTGACTCTTCCTTCCCATCTCAGAACGACCAGTCCTCTCCTAACACTTTGTTTCATACTACTCAATGGACAAAGTTTTTTACTCTGAGACTGACTTCTTCTACTACCTATCTTTCCGATCATAGTATTGCTAAGGCCCTCCTATGCCATGTGGGCAAAGATATCACCTTTCACGTCCTCAAAAGTTGCACACGCATCGTTACGGTCCAGAATGCTGACCATGCTCGTGATCTTTCTCGCCTTACGTCCAGAGATGCTGCTCCTGTCACTATTGAAAAAATCATTCTCTAATCTCTTGTAGTGGCACTGTTATTCTACCCCATACCATTGTCCAACAGAATTTTTCAAACCTGTGGTCATGACATTCTGGAGCAGCTTGAGCTCCAGGACCTTCTTATACTCAAAGTTGACACTTTTGTCCTCCCTGCCCGCCAGTGAAGACTATATCCTTGCAATATTGCTCGCTTAACATTCGACTGTCGTGACCTTCCGCCCTCGGTCTACATTGCAGGTCACCATTTACAAGTTCGAAAGGTGACCCCTACACTGCAACAGTGTAGAAACTGCTGGCGTTTGGTCATCCGGCAAAATATTGCAGGTCCATGGCCAAATGCCCAGTCTGTGGTGCCGACTACCATGCCAGCCCTTCTTGTAATCTACCTCCCTCTTGCCTTAACTGTCGTGAGGCACATCCATCTTACTCTCACCATTGTCAGGTTTACCTAAATGAGCGGGAAATCTGTTGTCTCATAGAGGCGGAAGGCTTCTCATATGCTATGGCCATCTCTCATCTACGCCTTCAAGGGAGACTTCCCCGTATTTCCTATTCTCGCATTGCTAAACGTCCCCCCACTTCTGGGGTCCCAACTCAGGCAGCTTCCTCTGTGGTCACTCCATCCTCAGTCACCCCTGTCTCGAATTCTTTTGCTGTTCTTGGCTCCGAGGTCCCTACCTCGGCATCCCATACTGTCCTCACCCCTTCCTCTACTCACTCGCACAGTTCTGTGTCTACATGCCCTCGTCCAACACCTAATCCTCACCGCCCCTCTTCTCATAAGTCCGGCAAAAAATCCCCATTGCCGGGTTCTTTACCTCCGACCAGTTCTGTAACGTGTGTGGAGGTTCATCCTCCTCCTCGTTCAATACCTTCATCCCCTGTCCCCTCCCAAGTTTCTTCCTTGACTGCCCCCCATCCTCAGGTCGCTTCCACTCCTGTCCCCTCCCAAGCCCCTTCAACAGTTTCCTCTTCCATCTCCTCGCCCTCTACTTTAGTACAGTCTACAGTCTCCCAGATTGTTGCTCACCCTCCTCCTTCTTCCATCTCTAATGTGGTCCCACATCCTGCATCTTTGTCTTCTGAAACGCTGGAAGCTATCGCAGAATATATTACAGACTGGAACGTTGATGGACACCGCTCCACCCTCGATTCCTCCTCCTGTCTTCTCCGTCTACACCCCTCCTTCCTTCACAGCGTCCCACTCCTTCTCTGCTTACAAGTCTTCCGTTGCCTCCACACGTGGACTTTTCTAACCCTAGTCCATAGATACCTCTAACTTCGACTTGTATCTTTCTCTTCATAAATCATGGCTTATTTGCAGTGGAATATCCTAGGCCTCAGGGGTAACCGGGGTAAGCTTCAGGTGTTGCTCTCCCAGTTTTCCCCTGTTGGGGTTTGTTTGCAAGAACCCAAATTACAATCCGCTGTTATTCGTCCCTTTTCAGGCTATGATTTGTTATATTCATCGGATCCTTTTTCCGATGGAACCTTTAACGAAAGTGCTCTTCTTATACACACTGGTATTCTATACCATCAGCTCTATGTTCATTCTTCTCTACATTACAATGCAGCCCGTATCCACTTGAATAAGTGGTATACACTCTGTTCTTTATATCTCTCATCTTCTCGGGCATTGTCTATCCCAGATGTTGATTTTTTTGGTTTCTTCCTTGCCGCCACCCCTTCTGTTACTTGTCGATTTTAACGCACACCATTTTCTCTGGGGGGGGTCGCACTGTGACTCCCATGGGGTTCAGTTGGAGGCATTTCTTGCTTCTCTCCCCCTCAATGTTTTAAATACGGGTACTCCCACCCATTTTGATCCTCGATCCAACTTTGGTTACACCATATCTAGCAAACACAAAGATATTGTTTTTTGTTGGGTCCCTGATCATGTTGACGTACAGGGCAATGAACAGGCAGACACTGCTGCACGGTCAGCAGTACATGACCTTCCAGTTTCATATAGAGATGTTCCATTCAAGGACTATTTTGCAGTCATTGCTACCCACCTTCGCACCCGTTGGCAACAACGCTGGTCTGGCCTGCTAAATAACAAACTTCATTCTATTAAACCGAGTATAGGTTTCTGGCCTTCTTCTTGTCACCAATGTCGAGGTTGGGAGACTACACTCTCCCGTCTTCACATTGGCCACACTCGTCTTACTCGTGGGTATCTCATGGAGAGGCTCCCTGTCCCTCTCTGTGAGCATTGTCAGGTTCCAGTATCTGTTCGCCATATTCTGTTGGACTGCCCCCACTATCAACGAGCACGCAGAATTTACCTCCAACGTCGTCTTCACTCTGCTGCCCTTTCTTTACCTTCCCTTTTTGCTGATGGGCCCTCCTTTAATCCTGACTCTCTCATTGACTTTTTGACAGCAACTGACTTACTACACAAACTCTGAAGATTATACCTCTAGCACTGCCCTCAGTCCCTTCTACCTTGATCTCTTGCTACCCTCTATCCCTGCACTATCCACCATCCTGTTGCACTCCATACCCTACTAATCATCCCTCTCCCTCTTTCAACCCGTTCTCCATGCATCCTGCCCTACCCTGCGCGCTATATGACCCCTGTAGTTTAGCACTTCTTTTTGATTATAATAATAATAATTGTTGGCGTATGGAAGACTGCGAGGAGGGGAGAGGGAGGAGAGGTTATTGTTTGGAAGGAGAATCCCCATCCATAAGGAATTCAGGTATCGAGGCCCTATGCAATTCGGGGTTACTTCCCTTCTTTGTCTTTTACTGGCACTAGGACCAGCTTAAGAGTCACTGGACCCCTGTCGCACAAAAAATCTGTCCAGAGAGGTCTGTTTCTGGCATCTCAAAGATTTGCCTAAAATGGGGCAAGGCATTGTCATTGAACATGTTGCAGACACGGCTTGCAATAGCTTTGTTAGGGTGATATTTCTCCACAAAACTTTGCAACTCATTCCAAATTCTCCCCCGTCTCTTCCTCCTCCTCTGAAGCAATTTCCATTTTCAACTGTACGAAAACCGAGCGAGTGTACAAAAACAGGGACAAAATATTGATGAAAAAAAAGTCTAAAACCAAATCGTATGAAAACTAGGGCATACCTGGAAAGAGTTCCAGGGCTCAATGCCCCTGCGGCCCGGTCTGTGACCAGGCCTCATGTTGGATCAGAGCCTGATCAACCAGGCTGTTACTGCTTGCCGCATGCAGTCCAACGTACGAACCACAGCCTGGCTGGTCAGGTACCGACTTTAGGTGCCTGTCCAGTGCATGCTTGAAGACAGCCAGGGGTTTGTTGGTAATCCCCCTGATGTATGCTGGGAGGCAGTTGAACAGTCTTGCGCCCCTGACACTTATTGTGTTGTCTCTCAACGTGGTAGTGGCCCCCCTTCTTTTCATTGGGGGGATGTTGCATCGTCTGTCGAGTCTTTTGCTTTCGTAGAGAGTGATTTTTCGTGTGCAAGTTTGGTACTAATCCCTCTAGGATTTTCCAGGTGTATATGATCATGTATCTCTCCTTCCTGCATTCTAGGGAGTACAGGTTTAGGAATTTCAAGCATTCCCAGTAATTGAGGTGTTTTATCGCAGTTGTGTGTGCCGTGAAGGTTCTCTGTACATTTTCTAGGTCAGCAATTTCACTCTGCCTTGAAAGGCGCAGTTAGTGTGCAGCAATATTCCAGCCTAGATAGAACAAGCCTTGTGGAACAGAGCTTTTCACTGTAGCCGCCTCAGACTTTACTCTGTTGACTACTACTCTTTGAGTTCTACTTGTTAGGAAATTATAGATCCATCTACCAACTTTTCCTGTTATTCCTTTATCACGCATTTTGTGTGCTATTACACCATGGTCACACTTGTCAAACGCTTTTGCAAAGTCTATGTATATAACATCTGCATTCTGTTTGTCTTCTAGAGCATCCAGAACCTTGTCGTAGTGGTCCAGTAGTTGGGACAGACAGGAGCGACCTGCTCTAAACCCATGCTGCCCTGGGTTGTGTAATTGATGGGTATCTAGATGAGTGGCGATCTTGCTTCTTAGAACCCTTTCAAAGATTTTTATGATATGGGAAGTTAGCGCTATTGGTCTGTAGTTCTTAGTTATTGCTTTAGTGCCCCCTTTGTGGAGTGGGGCTATGTCTGTTGTTTTTAGTAACTGCAGGACGACCCCTGTGTCCATGCTCCCTCTCCATAGGATGTTAAAAGCACGTGATAAGGGCTTCTTGCAGTTCTTGATGAACACGGAGTTCCATGAGACTGGGCCTGGAGCAGAGTGCATGGGCATGTCATTTATTGCCTTTTCGAAGTCATTTGGCATCAGGGTATTATCAGATAGGCATGCGTCAGTCAAGTTCTGTGGCACTCTCATAAAAAATTCATTTAGGTCTTCGACTTTCAATCTGGTTAGCGGCTCGCTAAAAACTGAGTCATACTGGGACTTTAGTAACTCACTCATTTCCTTGCTGTCATCTGTGTAGGACCCATCCCGTTTAAGTAAGGGCCCAATACTGGATGTTGTTCTCGACTTTGATTTGGCATAAGAAAAGAAATACTTTGGGTTTCTTTCAATTTAATTTATGGCTTTTAGTTCTTCCCTCGTTTCTTGGTTCCTGTAAGATTCCTTTAGTTTTAATTCGATGTTTGCTATTTCTCTGACCAGTGTCTCCCTATGTATTACAGATATATTGGCCTCTTGTAGCTGCTCCGTTATTCTTTGCCTTTGCCTGTATAGGGAGCGCCTCTCTCTTTCTAGTTTACATCTTCTCCTCCTTTTCCTTAAGGGAATTTGCCTTGAGCAAACCTTAAGTGCCGCAGAGTTAATTTGTTCTAGACATAGGTTAGGATCTGTGATGCTTAGGCTATCTTCCCAGTTTATATAATTTAGGACTTGGTTTACTTGGTCCCACCTTATGTTTTTGTTATTGAAGTTGAATTTGGAGAAGGCTCCCTCGCGGCTGATCACATTTTGTTGATCTGGGGCTCCCCGCATGCATGTCTGGACTTCTATTATGTTGTGATCTGAGTATATTGTTTTTGATATGATGACATTTCGTATCAGATCATCATTGTTGGTGAAGATGAGGTCCAGCATATTCTCTAATCTTGTAGGCTCTACTATTTGCTGGTTTAAGGTGAATTTGGTGCAGAGATTTGAAAGTTCATGTGTGTGCGAGTTTTCATCTGAGCTGCCTCCTGGTGTTATCTCTGCTACCACATTGTTTGCAATATTCCTCCATTTTAGGTGCCTTAGGTTGAAATCCCCCAGGAGCAAGATGTTGGGGGCAGGAGCTGGAACTTTTAAATATACTTCAGAATCAGAATCAAAACTTTAATTTTAAAAACAATACAAAAATAAAGTACGGTGGACCCTGGGTTATTGGCCTCTCCGGATTTCAACCGCTTTTTTGGCCAAAATTCTATCCCAGTTATGTGTACCATGAAGGTTCTCAGTACATTTTCTAGGTCAGCAATTTCACCTGCCTTGAAAGGTGCTGTTAGTGTGCAGCAATATTCCAGCCTAGATAGAACAAGCGACCTGAAGAGTCATCATGGGCTTGGCATCCCTAGTTCTGAAGGTTCTCATTATTCATCCTGTCATTTTTCTAGCAGATGAGATTGATACAATGGTGTGGTCTTTGAAAGTAAGAAAGAGCAAAGGATTGCAACAAGACTAGTCCCGGAGCTAAGGGGCATGTCCTACGAGGAGAGGTTAAGGGAAATCGACCTGGCAACACTGGATGACAGGAGAGATAGAGGGGACATGATAACGACATGTACAGTACTGTGATGAACTGACAAGATAAGGGACAAAATGTTTCAGAGATGGGACACAGCAACAAGGGGTCACAACTGGAAGTTGAAGACTCAAATGAGTCACAGGGATGTTAGGAAGTTTTCTTCAGCCACAGAGTTGCCAGGGAGTGGAATACTTTGAAGAGTAATGTAGTGGAGGCAGGATCCATACATAGCTTTAAGAAGAGATACGATAAAGCTCATGGAGAAGGGAAAGAGTTGACCTAGTGACGACCAGTGAAGAGGTGGGGCCTGGAGCTGTGACTCGACCCCTGCAACTACAAATAGGTAAAAGCAGGCTGCAAGCCTGGTCAATTCCTCTCAGTATTTTATATGTCGTTATCATATCTTCCCTATCTCTCCTGTCCTCCAATGTCATCAGGTTGATTTCCTTTAACCTTTCCTCGTGAGACATGCCCCTTAACTCCGGGACTAGTCTCGTTGGAAACCTTTGCACTTTCTCTAATTTCCTTACGTGCTTGGCTAGTTGTGGGTTCCAAACTGGTGCTGCATACTCCAATATAGGCCTAACGTACACGGTGTACAGGGTCCTGAACGATTCCTTACTGAGATGTCGGAATGCTATTCTTAGGTTTGCTAGGCGCCCATATGCTGCAGCAGTTATTTGGTTAATGTGCGCCTCAGATGTGCTGTGTGTGTTTGTGTGTGTGTGTGTACTCACCTATTTGTGGTTGCATGGGTAGAGTCACAGTTGGCCTTGCCTCTTCGCTGATCACTACTAGGTCCACTCTCTCCCTGCTCCAAGGGTTTTATAATACCTTTTCTTAAAGCATTGTGTGGATCTTACCTCCAATACTTCACTCTCCAAATTGTTCCACTTCCTGACAACTCTGTGACTGAAGAAATGCTTCCTAACATCCCTATGACTCATCTGAGTTTTTAACTTTCAGTTGTGTCCCCTTGCTCCTGTGTCCCATCTCTGAAATATTTTGGCACTATCCACCTTGTCAATTCCTCTCAGGATTTTATACATTGTTATTATGTCCCCCCTATCCCTCCTGTCCTCCAGTGTCGTCAGGTTGATTTCCTTTAATCTCTCCTCATAGGACATATGCCTTAGCTCCTGGGCTAGTCTTGTTACAAACTTTTGCATTTTCTCCAGTTTCTTGACCAGCTTTCAAAACTTTGGGGCCCAGTCCCTGGACCCATTATGTACCTCTGTAATCTTTTGACTACCGCCCACAGGAAGGGTATGGGGTGAATAATAAAGATATCAAACTAACTGAAACTCTTGACCTGTATGACCAGGTGTGGGTTCCATACTGGTGCGGCATACTCCAATATAGGTCTGACGTACACTGTGTACAGTGTCGCGAATGGCTCCTTACTTAGATTTCAAAACACTATTCTTAGGTTTGCCAGGCGTCCATATGCTGCAGCGGTTATTTGGTTGATGTGTGCCTCAGATGTGTTTTTTCTTTAAGTGAGTTTTGCAGCCTATGATTCCCTAGGCCGTACTCTGTCTGTGATCTTCTTTGTCCTTCCCCAAGCTTTATGATTTTGCACTTGGTTGGGTTAAACTCTAGGAGCCATTTGTCAGACCAGGCTTATACCTGGAGTATACCTGGAGAGAGCTCCGGGGGTCAACGCACTAGCGGCCCGGTCTGTGACCAGGCCTCATGGTGGATCAGAGCCTGATCAACCAGGCTGTTACTGCTGGTTGCACGCAATCCAACGTGCGAACCACAGCCTGGCTGGTCAGGTACTGACTTTAGGTGCCTGTCCAGTGCCTGCTTGAAGACAGCCAGGGGTCTATTGTTAATCCCCCTTATGTATGCTGGGAGCCATTTGAACAGTTTTGGGCCCCTGACACTTATTTTGTTGTCTCTTTTCGTGCTAGTGGCCCCCGTTCTTTTCATTGGGGGGATGTTGCATCGTCTGCCGAGTCTTTTGCTTTCGTGGGGAGTGATTTTTCGTGTGCAAGTTTGGTACTAATCCCTCTAGGATTTTCCAGGTGTATATGATCATGTATCTCTCCTTCCTGCATTCTAGGGATTACAGCGTTCCCAGTAATTGAGGTGGTTTATCGCAGTTAAGCGTGCCATGAAGGTTCTCTGTACATTTTCTAGGTCAGCAATTTCACCTGCCTTGAAAGGTGCAGTTAGTGTGCAGCAATATTCCAGCCTAGATAGAACAAGCGACCAGAAGAGTGTCATCCCTGGTTTTGAAGGTTCTCATTATCCATCCTGTCATTTTTCTAGCAGATGCGATTGATACAATGTTATGGTCCTTGAAGGTGAGATCCTCTGACATGATCACTCCCAGGTCTTTGACATTAGTTTTTTGTTCTATTGTGTGGTTGGAATTTGTTTTATACGCCGATGAAGTTTTAATTTCCTCACGTTTTCCATATCGGAGTAATTGAAATTTCACATCATTGAACTTCATTTTGTTTTCTGCAGCCCATTTAAAGATTTGGTTGATGTCTGCTTGGAGTCTTGCAGTGTCTTAAATGGTGGACACTGTCATGCAGATTCGGGTGTCATCTGCAAAGGAAGACACGGCACTGTGGTTTATATCCCTGTCTATGTCCGATATGAGGATGATTAGCAAGATGGGAGCGAGTACTGTGCCTTGTGTAACAGAGCTTTTCACCCAGGATAAATGTTCTTTGGGCAACCTGTACAGTGTTAAGGAAGCTGTTATATTGATAGCTCTCTTCGTTACCCCAGTCCACAGATGATAAGTGTTCTCTAAGCCCATTGTAATCAGCTAAGCGAAAATCTGGGACAGTTACTGAATTATCTAGGAAATTATAGATCCATCTACCAACTTTTCCTGTTATTCCTGTATCACGCATTTTGTGTGCTATTACATCATGGTCACACTTGTCAAAGGCTTTTCCAAAGTCTGTGTATATTACATCTGCATCTGTTTGTCTTCTAAAGCTTGCAGCCTGCTTTTACCTATTTGTAGTTGCAGGGGTCGATTCACAGCTCCTGGCCCCACCTCTTCACTGGTCATCACTAGGTCCACTCTTTTCCTTCTCCATGAGCTTTATCGTATCTCTTCATAAAGCTATGTATGGATCCTGCCTCCACTACATTACTCTCCAAAATATTCCACTCCCTGGCAACTCTGTGGCTGAAGAAAACTTCCTAACATCCCTGTGATTCATCTGAGTCTTCAACTTCCAGTTGTGACCCCTTGTTGCTGTGTCCCATCTCTGAAACATTCTGTCCCTATCCACCTTGTCAGTTCACACAGTACTGTACATGTCGTTATCATGTCCCCTCTATCTCTCCTGTCCTTTAGTGTCGTCATGTCGGT
Organism: Cherax destructor; assembly: GCA_009830355.1. Taxonomy (NCBI): domain Eukaryota; kingdom Metazoa; phylum Arthropoda; class Malacostraca; order Decapoda; family Parastacidae; genus Cherax; species Cherax destructor. Next base: position 12,684 of record WNWK01004261.1, on the reverse strand, counting down.
TTCCCTTAACCTCTCCTCGTAGGACATGCCCTTTAGCTCCGTAACTAGTCTTGTTGCAAACCTTTGCTCTTTCTTACTTTCAAAGACCACAGCATTGTATCAATTGCATCTGCTAGAAAAATGACAGGATGGATAATGAGAACCTTCAAAACTAGGGATACCAAGCCCATGATGATACTCTTTAGATAGCTTGTTCTATCTAACGGCCCCCTTTAAGGCTGGAGACATTGCAGACCTGGAGAGCGTACAAAGAACTTTCACGGCACACATAAGTACGATAAAGTGCCTAAATTACTGGGAACGGTTGAAAGTCCTTGATCTGTATCCCCTGGAACGCAGGCGAGAGAGTTGCATGATAATATACACTTGGAAGGCCCTGGAGGGATTGGTACTAAACCTGCACACGAAAATCACTCCCTATAAAAGCAAAAGACTCGGCAGGAGATGCAACATTTCCCCGATGAAAAGCAGGGGCGCCATGAGTACACTGAGAGACAACACAGTAAGTGTCCGGGGCCCAAGACTGTTCAACTGTCTCCCAGCATACATAAGGGGGATTACCAATAGACCCCTGGCTGTCTTGAAGAAGGCACTGGACAGGCACCTAAAGTCAGTACCTGACCAACCGGGCTGTGGTTCGTACGTCAGTTTGCGTGCCTGGTTGATCAGACCCTGATCCACCATGAAGCCTGGTTTCAGACCGAGCTGCGGGGGCGTTGACCCCCGAAATCCTCTCCAGGTAAACTCCAGGTAGGCTGAATATTGTTGAACACTAACTGCACCTTTCAAGGCAGGTGAAATTGCTGATCTAGAAAATGTACAGAGAACCTTCACGGCACACATGACTGCGATAAAACACCTCAGTTACTGGGAACCCTTGAAGTTGCTTAACCTGTACTCCCTAGAACGCAGGCGAGAGTACAGCCCGGCTGGTCAGTAACTGGCCAGCGGGGTTGTGGTTCGTACGTCAGTTTGCGTGAGGCCAACAGTAATAGCCTGGTTGATCATATCCTGATCCACCACGAGGCCTGGTCTCAGACCAAGCCGCGGGGGCGTTGACCCCCGAAACCCTCTCCAGGTACTACAACACCTGTTATGCAGAGCATTTCGGGCAAATTAGGTCAATTTTGTCCCAAGATGCGACCCGCACCAATCCACTAACACCCAGGTACCAACTTTACTGATCAAAATCAAAAGTTTATTTCTTTGCTAAGGTTACAATGTTTGTTTATATTTCTTAATTTGATTGGTACCAAAACAACCACTATCATGCCCAGGCATCTCAGGCAGACTTAACCTGATACTTAAAGAATACTTAGGTCTAGACAAACTTCAAATATTCAACATTGTACTCAGTTTTTAATATGAGGTAGTACAATTTATGATACAAACATACATTTTTAGGTTCATAATAATGGTTGAGTAGATAAGGGATAATAAAATATTTGGGAGATTTGCTTCAAATATAGTTATAGATTAGCATAGTGTACAAATGTTCTAGATATGTAAAAGTATTTTATCCACAGTGGTATATTACAGACCATTCTGGAAAAATACCCTGACTTTGCTCCCTGTAAATAAAGCATTACCAGGTGTGTGTGTGTGTACTCACATAGTTGTGGTTGCAGGGTCGGACAGCTCGCCGCCTCTTCACTGGGCTACTGGTCACTCTCCTGCGCCATGAGCTTTATCATACCTCTTCTTAAAGCTATGTATGGAACCTGCCTCCTCATCGCTTCCATATCCCACTTCCCGACCACTCTGTGACTGAAGAAATACTTCTAACATCTGATTCATCTGAGTCTTCAACTTCCAACTCTGTCCCTTGTTGCTGTGTCCATCTCTGAACATTCTGTCTCTGTCAACCTTGTCAATTCCTCTCAGTATTTTATGCGTTATCATGTCTATCTCTCCTGTCCTCAGTGTGCTGAGTGATTTCCCCTAACACTCCCTCGTAGGACATCTTAGCTCCGGGACTAGTCATGAAGATTTGGGAAGGGCAAAGAGCCGCAGACGGAGTACAGTCTGGAACCAGAGATACAACCTCAATCAAGGAAAAACATCTTGGGGTGAGTATAACACCAGGACATCTCCTGAGGCGACATCAGCAAATAACTGCTGCAGCATACGGGCTCTGCACTTTCTCTAGCTTCTTTACGTGCTTGGCTAAATGTGGGTTCCAAACTGGTGCTGCATACTCCAGTATGGGCCTAACGTACACAGTGTACAGGGTCCTGAACGATTCTTTATTAAGATGTCGGAATGCTGTTCTTAGGTTTGCTAGGCGCCCGTATGCTGCAGCAGTTATTTGGTTGATGTGCGCCTCAGGAGATGTGCCTGGTGTTATACTCACCCCAAGATGTTTTTCCTTGATTGAGGTTTGTAGTCTCTGGCCCCCTAGACTGTACTCCGTCTGCGGTCTTCTTTGCCCTTCCCAAATCTTCATGACTTTGCACTTGGTGGGGTTGAACTCCAGGAGCCAATTGCTGGACCAGGCTTGCAGCCTGTCCAGATCCCTTTATAGTTCTGCCTGGTCCTCGTCCGATTGAATTCTTCTCATCAACTTCACATCATCTGCAAACAGGGACACTTCGGTGTCTATTCCTTCCGTCATGTCGTTCACAAATACCAGAAACAGCACCGGTCCTAGGACTGACCCCTGTGGAACCCCACTTGTCACCGGCGCCCACTCTGACACCTCGCCACGGACCATGACTCGCTGCTGTCTTCCTGACAGGTATTCCCTGATCCATTGTAGTGCCTTCCCTGTTATCCCTGCCTGGTCCTCCAGCTTCTGCACTAATCTCTTGTGTGGGACTGTGTCAAACGCCTTCTTACAGTCCAAGAATATGCAATCTACCCACCCCTCTCTCTCTTGTCTTACTGCTGTCACCCTGTCATAGAACTCCAGTAGGTTTGTGACACAGGATTTCCCGTCCCTGAAACCGTGTTGGCCGTCGTTGATAAGCTGTACTCCCTTCTAGGTGCTCCACCACTCTTCTCCTGATAATCTTCTCCATGACCTTGCATACTATACATGTCAGTGACACTGGTCTGTAGTTTAGTGCTACGTTTCTGTCTCCTTTTTTTAAAATTGGAACTACATTTGCTGTCTTCCATACCTCAAGTAGTTGCCCTGTTTCGATAGACGTGTTGAAGATTGTTGTTAGGGGTACACATAGCTCCTCTGCTCCCTCTCTCAGGACCCATGGAGAAATGTTATCTGGCCCCATCGCCGTTGAGGTATCTAGCTCGCTTAGTAGCCTCTTCACTTCCTCCTCAGTTGTGTGTATTGTGTCCAGTACCTGATGGTGTACTCTACCTCTCCTCCTTTCCGGAGGCCCTTCTATCTCCTCTGTGAACACCTCTTTGAAACTCATGTTGAGCTCCTCACACACTTCACGGTCATTTCTTGTGACCTCCGTCCCTTCCTTCCTCAGCTTGATCACCTGGTCTTTGACTGTTGTTCTCCTCCTGATGTGACTGTACAATAGCTTTGGGTCAGATTTGACTTTCGCTGCTATGTCATTCTCGTATTGTCTTTGGGCCTCCCTTCTTACTTGTGCATATTCATTTCTGGCTCTACGACTGCTCTCCTTATTCTCCTGGGTCCTTTGCCTTCTGTACTTCTTCCATTCCCTGGCACACTTGGTTTTGGCTTCCCTGCACCTTTGGGTGAACCATGGGCTCATCCTGGCTTTTTCGCTTTTCCTGTTACCCTTGGGTATAAACCTCTCCTCAGCTTCCTTGCAAATTGTTGTCATATATTCCATCATCTCGTTTACTGACTTCCCTGCCAGCTCTCTGTCCCACAGAACTCCGTGCAGGAAGTTCTTCATGCCCACGTAGTCACCTTTCTTGTAGATTGGCTTCATTCGTGCAGCCCTTCCTGCTTCCCCCTCCACTTGTAACTCTACTATGTATTCGAAGCTTAGAACCATATGATCACTGGCCCAAAGGGGGCTTTCATGTGTGATGTCCTCAATATCTGCACTACTCAGGGTGAATACTAGGTCCAGTCTCACTGGTTCATCCTCTCCTCTCTCTCTGGTAGTGTCCCTTACGTGTTGGTACATGAGATTTTCCAGTACCACCTCCATCATCTTAGCCCTCCACGTTTCTTGGCCCCCATGTGGCTCTAAGTTCTCCCAATCGATTTCTTTATGGTTGAAGTCACCCATGATCAGTAGCTTCGCCCTGCTCGCATGAGCAATTCTGGCCAATTCGGCCAGTGTGTCAACCATTGCTCTATTACTCTCATCATACTCTTGCCTTGGCCTCCTGCTGTTCTGTGGTGGGTTATACAGCACTGCAATTACCACCTTTGGACCTCCGGACTGAAGCGTTCCTATTATACAATCTCCTGCTTCTCCTCTGTCCCCTCTCTCCAGCTCATCAAAATCCCATCGGTTTTTGATCAGCAGCGCCACTCCTCCACCCTTTCTGTTCCCTCTGTCTTTCCTCAGGATCTGATATCCCGTTGGAAAGTCGGCATCTGTTATCATCCCTGTGAGCTTTGTTTCAGTGAGGGCTATGATGTCCAGTGATGCCTCATTGACTCTTTCATGCCACTCCTCCCACTTATTCGTTATTCCATCTGCGTTGGTGTACCATACCTTCAGTTTCCTCTCCAACACTGTGTTTTGGGGGGTCTGTGGGGGTGGGGACCCTGTTGGTGTGCCGTGGGATTCTACAGCATAGTGAGGGGTGGGGGATGTAAGTGTGGATTGTGGTCTGTGTATATGTACTCACCTAATTGTACTCACCTAATTGTGGTTGCAGGGGTCGAGACTCAGCTCCTGGCCCCGCCTCTTTGCTGCCCGCTACTGGGTCTCTGCTCTCCCTGCTCCATGAGCTTTATCATACCTTGTCTTAAAACTATGTATGGTTCCTGCCTCCACTATATCGTTCGCTAGACTATTCCACTTCCTGACTACTCTATTGCTGAAGAAATGCTTCCTAAGATCCCTTTGACTCATCTGAGTCTTCAGCTTCCAGTTGTGTCCCCTTGTTTCTGTGTTCCCTCTCTGGAACATCCTGTCACTATCTACCTTGTCAATTCCCTGCAGTATTTTGTATGTCGTTATCATGTCTCCTCTAACCCTTCTGTCCTTCAGTGTTGTTAGTCCTATTTCCCTCAACCTTTCTTCATATGGCATTCCCCTGAGCTGTGGAACTAGCCTTGTCGCAAACCTTTGCACTTTCTCTAATTTCTTGACGTGCTTGACCAGGTGTGGGTTCCAGACTGGTGCTGCATACTCTAGCATGGGCCTGACGTACATGGTGTACAGTGTCTTGAACGATTCCTTGTTAAGGTAACAGAACACTAATCTTAGGTTTGCCAGTCGCCCATATGCTGCCGCGGTTATCTGGTTGATATGTGTTTCCGGAGATGTGCTTGGCGTTATTCTCACCCCAAGATCTTTCTCCTTTGATGAGGTTTGTAGCCTTTGTCCACCTAGCCTGTACTCTGTCAGCGGTCTTCTTTGCTCTTCTCCAATCCTCATGACTGCATTTGGTGGGGTTAAATTCGAGAAGCCAGTTGCTAGACCAGATGTCAAGCTTGTCCAGGTCTCTTTGAAGTCCTGCTTGGTCTTCATCCGATGTGATTTTCCTCATTAATTTCACATCATCTGCGAACAGAGACACTTCTGAGTCTATCCCATCCGTCATGTCATTCACATATACCAAGAATAGCACTGGTCCTAGGACTGACCCCTGCGGTACACCGCTCGTCACCGGCGCCCACTGTGATACCTCATCACGCACCATGACCCGTTGTTGCCTCCCTGTGAGGTATTCCCTGATCCATTCCAGTGCCCTTCCTGTTATACACGCTTGGTCTTCCAACTTCTTTACTAATCTCATATGAGGAACTGTGTCGAAGGCCTTCCTGCAGTCCAGGAAAATGCAGTCAACCCACCCTTCTCTCTCTTGCCTTACCTCTGTTACTTTATCATAGAACTCCAGGAGGTTTGTTACACAGGATTTGCCTTCCCTGAATCTGTACTGTCTGTCGTTGATTATCCTGTTCTGCTCCAGATGCTCCACCATTCTTTTCCTGGTGATTTTCTCTAAGACTTTGCATACTGTACATGTAAGTGACACTGGTCTATAGTTTAGTGCCTCTTTTCTGTCTCCTTTTTTAAAGATGGGGACTACGTTGGCCTTTTTCCATATCTCAGGTACCTGCCCAGTTTCAAGTGATGTGTTGAATATTATGGTAAGTGGCACACTCAGAACCTTAGCTCCTTCCCGAAGGACCCACGGGGAGATATTGTCCGAACCCATCGCCTTTGAGGTATCAAGGTCACTCTGAGTAACTGCTTCACTTCCCCCTCAGTTGTGTGTATGCCCTCCAGCACTTGATACATCCCTTGTTGGTGATGCACCTGTCCTGTCTACCCAGCTGCCTTCCTGCCTCCACTGTGAATACTTCCTTAAACCTCGAGTTGAGCTCCTCACATACCTCTTGATCATTACTTGTGAGTTCCCCATCCTCTCTCCTCAGCCTTATCACCTGGTCTTTGACTGTTGTCTTCCTTCTGATGTGACTGTATATCAGTTTCGGGTCAGACTTGACTTTCGATGCTATGTCATTTTCGTACTGTTTCTGGGCCTTCCTCCATACCTGTGCATACTCGTTTCTAGCTCTTCGGCTACTCTCTTTGTTTACTTGGGTTCTATGCCTTCTGTACCTTTTTCATTCTCTAACACTCTGAGCCTTCGCCTCCCTGCACCTTTGGGTAAACCAGGGGCTCTTTCTGGTCTTCCCATCTAATCTTTTTCCTTTGGGTATAAACTGTTCCTCTGCCTTCTTGCACTTTGCCACTACGTATTCCATCATTTCATTTACTGACTGTCCTACCATTTCCCTTTCCCACAGAACCTCCTGCAGGAAATTCCTCATGCCTGTGTAGTCCCCTCTTTTAAAGTCTGGTTTGTCTCTTTCAGCACCGTTTTCCCTCTCCACCTGTAGCTCTACAATGTACTCAAAGGGCTCTCGTGTGTTATGTCCTCGATATCTGAGCTGCTCAGGGTGAATACAAGGTCCAGCCTTACTGGTTCGTCCTCTCCTCTTACTCTGGTCGTGTCTCTGACATGTTGGTGCATCAGGTTTTCCATGACCACATCCATCATCTTGGCTCTCCAAGTTTCTGGACCCCCATGTGGTTCTTGGTTCTCCCAGTCTATCTCCCTGTGGTTGAAATCCCCCATGACCAGTAACTTCACTCTGCTCATGTGCGCTTTTCTTGCCACCTCCGCCAAGGTGTCCACCATTGCTCTGTTGTTCTCGTCATATTCCTCTCCTGGCCTCCTGCAGTTCTGTGGTGGGTTATACATCACTGCAATGACTATCTTGTGCTCCCCAGACTGGATGGTACCTACTATAAAGTCCCTCTCTCCACACACTTCCAATCCTTCCATTTCCTTTAATCTCCAATGGTTCCTTACGAGCAGTGCGACCCCTCCTCCTCCCCTGCTCCTTCTATCTTTCCTCAGGATCTGATATCCCTGTGGGAATATTGCGTCTGTTATTGCCTCATTTAGTTTAGTTTATGTGACTTCTATGATGTCTGGGGACGTTTCACGTATTCTTTCGTTCCACTCTTCATACTTATTCGTGATTCCATCCGCATTTGTGTACCAAACCTTCAGCCTCGTTTCCAATACTGTGGCCCTGGGGGATCTTGGTGGGTAGGGGGTTGCTGCATGGGTGGTGGGGTTGTATTGTTGGAGTGTGAGTTGGTGGGGTGGGGTTTGTGATGGGGTGGGGTAGTTGTGATGGTGGGTTTTGGGATGCTGGGGTGGGGACAGGGGGAATGATGTGTGTGTGTGATGTTAAAATATATGGTTGCCTTTGGGTTGCTTTGAGTTGGGGCCCTCCGTGAGTGCTTCCGGTGGGTGTGTTTGTCCTTCTGCTTGGGCCTGGTGCCCTCCATACCTCGCTGTCTTCTCCTCTCTCTCTCTCCTCTCTTCGCTTTCTTATCCACTCCTTCTGGGCCTCCCTTTCTTCCTGCGTTCTGTCCCAATCTAGGTATACATCCTGGTACTCCTGAGTCGCCCTCAGCTGTGCTTTCTCCTGCAGGATCATGGTACGGGCTGATTCTGCATTGAAGATTACTTTGAGGGGCCGATTTCTTCCCCTTGTGTACCACCCAATTCTCCAAAAATTTGTAACCTGGGACGTGTCTCCCCCTGTTGCTAGCATGATACCTTTAATCCGTTCTTTCTCCTCCAGTTTTCTTCTGTCATGAGTGACCCCTTCTACTTCCTTAAGGCCGTAGATAAATATCGACCTCTCCCTTTCCTCCTCCCACAGTGTCTCCCTTTGCATCGTCAGAGATGCATTAGCGTCTTCTGGTTCTGACATGGTTGTAGCCCCTGTGTTCCTCTGCGTGTCCAGCCTACTCCTTTGCCCCTGACCACTGCTGTGTATTGTTGGGGTCTCTGCATTTAGTGTGTCTGTTGTTTTAGCTACCCTCGCATGTGTTGTTACTGTGCCCTCATGTGTTGCTTCTGTGTTGCTCTTCTTGTCCCTGGCTTCTTTTTCCGTATCCCTGTCATGTGGTGTTAGTATCCTGCTCAACTTGTTTCGGGCCCCTTGTGTGTCTGACAGTGCCTGTGCATACAAGAGTTCTTCTTTTTTCTCCTCATTCCCTTTGACTGGTGTTGGTATCCTACTCCTCTTGCTTCGGGCCCCACGAGTGTCTGACAGTGCCTGAGCATACAAGAGTTCATCTTTTTTCTCCGCATTCCCTTTGACTGTGTCTGATGCCCCACGTTTGTCTGATAGCGCCTGTGCCTACAAGAGTTCTTTTTTGTCTGCATTCCCTTTGACTGTGTCTGCTTCATGCACTCCAACCTCAGTTTCTGGACAGGTACTTTCGTCACTACTCTGCGTCAGTCTCTGCAGCTTCACTTCTAAGATCTGGATCTTGGCTTCTGCTTTTTTGGCTTGCATTTCCCATTTTCTGCTCTCCTCAGCTATCCTCCTCTCCATTCCCTCACTGATCCTCAATATCTTCCTCTCCCATTCCTTCTCCCTTTTATTGAGTTCCTCCTCCCACTGTGGCCTCCCTGGAGCAACCATCGTTCCCCTTGTTGACATCCTTCTCCCAGGACCGTCCATATTCCCACGATGTGCCCTTATGGATGTAGTGAGAGTGTCAGAAAGAGGGGAAGAGGAGAGGGATAGAGAGGAGGGGTGGTAGTGCGAGGTACTCGGGGAAGGGGGCGAGAGGGATGGATATAACTTGGAGGTAGTGTGGTAGGGGGTAGATCAAGCGAGGAAAGGAGTGATGAGGAGGAGAGAGAGAGAGAGAGAGAGAGAGAGAGAGGGAGGAGAATTAGTTTGGAGGGAGAAGGCCTGGAGAAGGTGTGGTAGAGGGCAGATCAAGTGGGGGAGGTGGGAGAGAGGGAGAGAGAGAGAGGGGAGGGAAGGGGGCGAGGGGAGGTAGAAAGCCTGGAGAAAATGTGGTAGAGGGTGGATCAAATGGGGGAAGGAGGGAGGGAGGGAGAGAGAGAGAATGAGAGGGAGGAGGGAGAGAGGGAGAGGTAGAAAGCCTGGAGGAAGTGCAGTAGAGGGCAGATCAAATGGGGGAAGGAGGGAGAGAGAGAGAGGGGGAGGGGAGAGGGAGGAGGGAAAGAGAGGGAGGAGGGAGGGAGAGGGGGAGGGAGTGGGAGAGGGGGAGGGAGTGGAGAGAGGGAGGGAGAGAGAGAGAGGAGGGAGGGGCGGATCAAGCGGGGAAAGGAGTGATACAGGGAGAGGGAGAGAAAGAGAGAGAGGGGGGAATTAGTTTGGAGGGAGAAAGCCTGGAGGAAGTGTGGTAGAGGGCAGATCAAGTGGGGGAAGGAAGGAGAGATGGAGAGAGAGAGAGGGAAGGGGTGCGAGGGGGAGGTAGAAAGCCTGGAGGAAATGTGGTAGAGGGCGGATCAAGTGGGGGAAGGAGGGAGAGAGGGGGAGGGAGAGAGAGGGAGGGAGAGGGAGAGAGGGAGAGGGAGAGGTAGAAAGCCTGGAGGAAGTGTGGTAGAGGGCGGATCTACTGGGGGAAGGAGGGCGAGAGGGAGGGGGGAGGGAGGGAGAGGGAGGAAGGAGGGAGAGAGAGGGGGAGGGAGTGGTAGAGAGGGAGAGAGAGTGTGTGTGTGTGTGTGTACTCACCTAATTGTGGTTGCAGGGGTAAGGACTCAGCTCCTGTGTGTGTGTGTGTGTGTGTGTATGACCCAACAATTAAAATTTGCACCAATAACTCATTACAGTTGTGACCGGATGTAGACTAGTGAATTGCTCATTACTTTATAATTTGTTCATGATTGTAACCATGTATAAACGTAAGTAAGTAAGTAAATTTACTTACATGATTCATTACCTTTGTAACTTGTGAGTTCATTACCTTTGTAACTTGTGAGTTCATTACCTTTGTAACTTGTGAGTTCATTACCTTTGTAACTTGTGAGTTCATTACCTTTATAACTTGTGAGTTCATTACCTTTGTAACTTGTGAGTTCATTACCTTTATAACTTGTGAGTTCATTACCTTTGTAACTTGTGAGTTCATTACCTTTGTAACTTGTGAGTTCATTACCTTTGTAACTTGTGAGTTCATTACCTTTGTAACTTGTGAGTTCATTACCTTTGTAACTTGTGAGTTCAATACCTTTGTAACTTGCTCAGCTATCAAAACTTTGGAGCCCAGTCCCTGGACCCATTATGTACCTCTGTAATCTTTTGACATGATCAAACTAAATGCAAATTATGTGATCAGGCATATGGTCACTGTCTTGAACACTATGTGCTTAATTGTCCACTTATTGAGGAATATAGAGATAGACAGTATAATAATCTATGTGAATGTCAAGATATCTTATTAATGAAAATAAGATACCAGATATACTAAGCAAATTCCCTAAATTTGCTTGTAACAGATAAGTGAACTGTAGATATAAATCCAAATGTACAATTGTTAACCCTTTTGGGGCCTAGTTCCTAGGCCTTTTGTGTATCCATATGCTCTTGCGCTACCGTCCACAGGATGGATATGGGGTGCACAATAAACTAGCCACTTCGGTGGCAAAATCTAAATGTGGGAAATAAGATGATTTTTAAGTATAGTTCTAAATTGATATGTGGGCAGGGGACCTTTTGCTGGTTCAGGCAAAGAGCTGGACAACAGGTGTAAGAAAACACGCCCAATGTTTCTACCCTTGCCGGGAATCGAACCCAGACACTCACCGTGTGAAACGAGAGCTTTTGCCACCAGGCAGATTGCAGGGGTGAAGTCTCAGCTTCCATTCTTCTCTCTACACTGGCCGCTACTGGGTTTACTATCTCCTGGCTTCGACAGCTTTATCATACCTCTTTTTAAAGCTATGTATGGATCCTGCCTTTACCATTGCACTGTGCAGGCTGTTCTACTTCCTTATCACCCTAAGGCTGAAGAAATACCCCCTGACAGCCTTGTGACTTATGTGTGCTTTCTATTTCTAGCTGTGCCCTCGTGTTCTGTTTTCTCCTCTCGCATAATTTGTTCCTGTCCACCCATGAATTACTCTCAGCGTGCTGGTGTTGAACGTTTTCATATCTCCTGTAGTCGGTCTGTCCTCTGTTATCAGGTTTAACTCCCTTTATTTCCCCTCATAGAGCATACCCCTTAGCTCCGGGACTAGTCTCGTTGCAAACCAGTTTCTTGATCAGGTGTGTTCCATTGCAGTGCTGCATATTGCAATATGGCCTTTTATATGATGCATAAAGCGTATTAAATGACTTCTTGCTTAGGTTATGGAAAGCTAATCGTAAACATATGTTTGCTGCAGCAGTTCAGTTGATGTGCGCTTCAAGCGACATGCTCGGTACAGTGCTCACCCCGAGGTCCTTCTCCTTAAACAAGGCTTGCAGCCTTTGTACCCCGAACCTGTACTTCATTAATCTTCAATCTTCATGACTGCTCTTGCTGGCGTTAAATTCTAGTAGCCACTTGTTAAACAAGACCTACAGTCTGTCCAGGTCCGTTAGTAGTCTTCCTTGATCTTTAACTTTTAATATTTGCTTCATTAGTTTCACCTCATCTATGTACATGGATACCTCTGACTATCCCTTTCGTCATGTCATTCACGTACACAAGAAACAGTACTGGTCCTAGTAATGATTCTTGTGGAGCCTCACTAGTCACACGAGTGTGCTTGTGTAATTTAAGGTCACTCGGGTCCAGTCTATTTGTACGTACTTATTTATGAACGTGTTGTGTACAAGTATTGCGTAAGTATTACAGTTGTTAAATTCACTTTTCTACATAATGGGAAATACAACACATGAGCCCAGTAAGAGAATAACAGCCTATTAGATAATAAAATTCTCAGATGTTATCGTCTGGGAGCGGAAGCATGTTAGCTGCATCGTGTATTTTCCTACACAAGTCAAGAAACGTTGAGTTGCACAATTCTGATAATTTGAGCAGGGGTAGTCCCTGGTGTTGGCCCTGGCCCTGCCCCTGGTCCTGGTCCTTCCCCTGGTCCTGGTCCTGCCCCTGGCCTTGGTCCTGTTCCTGGCTCTGGTCTTGGTCCTGCCCCTGGCCTTTGCCCTGGTACTGCCCCTGGCCTTGGTCCTGGTCCATCCCCTGGCCTTGGCCTTGGCCCCGGCCCGGGCCCGGGCTGCAGCCGCAGTCACAGTTCATCAGCTGGACGGAC